>CM062294.1:117537172-117832172 GCA_031216915.1 Pictodentalium vernedei | reverse complement strand
CTTATTCTCACCCTCATTTTGCTTCAGGGTTAAACCTGAGATTACAACGTAAACAGTAACCTTCTTCTGCAATCATTGTTGCATCTATCCATATCAAAATAATTGCTACAGCAACCTTGCAATTAGAGCAAATGAGTACAAATATTTAAAAATTTCACTGAAAATCATTGTCTTAGGGCAGTACTATTCTTTAAGTGTCCAAAGCATATGGTGGGTTAAGCCCCCGGGGCATAACTTACAAGAGTGGATTTGTTCATCAAGCATCTCTACATAGAGCAGAGCAAAGTTTTTGTAATTAAACCTTTCCAAAATGGTAGAAAAAGCAACCACAGTTGACGAATTTGGGCATTTTCAAATGGTACTCTTATTCTCACCCCTGAGGGTTAAATCTGTGATTAAAAAGTTAGCAGTAACTTTCTTCTGCAAATATTGTTGCATTCATCCATACCAAAATAATTGCTACAACAACCTTGCAGTTAGAGTAAATGAGCACAGAAATTGGCAAAATTCACTGAAAATCATGAAAAAAATACTTGAACACAAAGCGTTTCTATGGGAACAAATACAACCTGTTCGAGCCCAGTCAGTATGTCTATTGTCACATGTCTTTGCCTGTTACAATTTATTACACGCCAGTTCTTCAAAATCCCCATCTACAGCAACAGTAAACCATTCGGAACATGAAAATCCGTTCCTCACATATACGCGGAACGGAAATCGTTTACGGACTTTTTTTTAAATAGAAGCGAAATTTCACTGGAATTTTCTACAAATCGTGCACCGCAATTACAATTTGAATCGTTAGAGATAGCTGAAAATCGCTCCAGTGTTCCAATGTGTTCTATGCGCCAGTGGGCACATAGATCACATTGGAACTCAGGGGGCGAAATAGTAACACGGGTTCTCCTCGCAAATTTGGTTCGAGATAAAATGTGTTGTTTGTGTTGATCGCTGCCAAATGAATTGCTGAGCGTCCTTCTAATAATTGTTTTTTATAAACGGGAAGGCGTGTAATAAACACAGGACGACACGCGCATGTGAATGGGTTAATCTCTGTGGCACTTGTGTCATCGCGGATGTGATAAAACTCGGGGCCTGTGGCCTCTCGTTTTATCCTTCCACACTGGCACTCGTGCCATATCGATAAACCCATTCATACGCGCATGTCGTTTTGTGTAATTGTGGTATAATGTCTATAGCACTCTCTCATAAATTGTAACAAGGCAAACCTTTTCAGACTAAAGAATTTCACTTAAAACACCAGCATAATACGAAGCCTTTAAGTTGCCTCACCTGCACTTCATAATAAAGCCCAAATATGGGCGTACATCTCTCTCCCAGTTAACCGCTGACTCTGTTTGTGTTGAGTGATGTTTAATGGGTATCCTTACTCAACCACTTCATTCCACATTTCCACCACTAGCATCTCTTCTTCATCACTAAATAAATTTGACCGTTCACCGACATTTGAGTGACGCCCTGCGAAGCTATCTCTCTGGGGTCCTTTCTTGGGACATTGAATATCTCGACTGCACTTATAATATCTTACTGTCTTAGTTTACACTATCTATTTCCTTTGTCGTGTCTGCTTTTGTGTAACCCCTTCTGTAACCAGCTATCTTTCCTGTTTGTTTGTTTTGCTTTATGTGGCTTAACGATATTTTCGACAGCCAGGATTACCTCGTGTCGGACAGTTTTACGGGTGGAAGAAGCTGTATTACCCGGAGAGTACCACCGAGCAGTGGCGAACAACTATTAAACTCCCAAACATACTAACTCCACAGAAGCATGGTTTGCATTGGTTGATGACAAGTGCAGCATCGACGTGTAGTACGATTTAGTGCATAGCGCCACCGTGCCCCCACGTGGGCAATGGGGGCGAAATGTCTTGTTCAAGGACGCAACGCGGTTACCCCGTGTGGGCATCGAACCGTGCACCTTTTGGTTTGAAATCCAATGCCATAAACACTGAACCAACGCGCCCCAACTATCTTTCCTACAGATCGCGAAGGCATTTTAAATGGCTGCAAGTGTGAAAGTACTCTTCGGCGGGAGATAACATTTGGTACAGTTAAATGCGCAGTTTGACACATTTTGGCAACACACGGTTTGACAAATAATGCAAGACGATCGGGTGACGAAGTTACCCCACTTTAGCGAAAGGTACCCCCATTTTACAGCGCATTAAAAACTTTGCGCGCACGGTACTATTGTATAAAATTAAAGATGTTTGGATTTATTACTTTCCAAAGTGTGATATACTGGGATTTTAGGGTTTGATTATAAACGATAACTTCACAAGTGAATTATGCAATCAACAATTGGGTCATGTGTCCCTGCGCGCAAACGAAGACGCTTTGCCGTGGGTGTAATGGGGACTTCATTGTTTTTTGTTTGCTTTTTTAACCCTTTACATAACATGAAAAGCAGACGACGCTTGCAAAAAAAAAATCTTGAATAACTATTATTTTCATTTTTTGTCTCAAAAACATAGGTTATGACCCCTCATTGGAAAGAGCTCGAGGCGAAGACGTTTTGCTGTGGGTGTAATGGGGACTTTATTGTTTTTTGTTTGCTTTTTTTAACCCTTTACCTTACATGAAAAGCAGACGACGCTTGCAAAAAAAAATAAAAAATCTTGAATAACTATTATTTTCATTTTTTGTCTCAAAAACATAGGTTATGACCCCTCATTGGAACGAGCTCGAGGCGAGGAACTATATTGTAAATCACTCTTGCGCGTTCGCGCACTCGTGTTTGTACAACGTCCCTCACCTCTCATGAATTATTTCACGTAACCAGTCCAGTCAAGCGATTACTCTCTATTTAATGAAAGTTTAGATTATACGTTTCCGCAGCCGCACCCTTCAGGTTAGATGACCTTTAGTTTCATGGTTAGACGTCGTTTGGTTCTTATTTCAGATAACCTTTATGTGCCGAGTTGCCATTATCAGCTGGCCTATCCTTAACGGGAATCTGTATGAGGCGACATCCGTTGTCTGTAAAGTTGACAATGAAAAAATGTTCCAGTCTAATGAAATAGATTAATCAAGTACACTTACGTCAATTAAGCTAAAATCTCGAGAAGTTCATGCTGAACCAGACTATACTCTTAACTGGCAGAGTGCTGGAAGCCCATATTTGGGCTTTATTCTGAAGTGCCGGTACCACAGATTGAAGGCTCACATTCAGTGGATGTGCTTTGTATTATCTATGAAGTGGTATTATTTAGTCTGTGAGGGTTTGCCTTGTTTCAATTTATGGGAGAGTGCCCATAGGCACTCTCCCATAAATTGTAACAAGGCAAAGACCTGTGTTGCAGTTGTGATGGCCAAAAATAATTTAGCACTCTACCAATTAAAGAGACGGGATGGGTCTGTTTACAGATTGACATTATTCATGAACAATGACATAGCTACGGGAGATCCTGTGAAGGAGGGGTGGTTGGCGCCCCCTCCAATTTTTGTTCCCCCCTCAGCCACCCTCCGCCTCAATAACATTGCCAGTTTCACACAACATATAGAGCCCCGAAATGGTCTCCAAAATAGGGGCTACAATTGCTACAAATACATCAGATTCGCCCTTAGAACACTAAATTTTGTAAAATGTACTAGGTGTGTGTGCGTATGTGTGTGTGTGTGTGTGGGGGGGGGGGGGGGGGGTGGGGGGGGGCTAACTATTTCTACTTCTATCAGTTAGTAACTCAATCAACATATTGATTATTTTGCTACTTCGATTGAGATGCGCATGGCTTTTTAAAAAAAAAAATATCTTTTTTTTTTTTTTTTTTTTAATTTTAATTTTTTAGCTTTGACTTTGCAGTAGGACTTTAAAACAGTCAAGACTCCCGGAGGAAACTGTATTGTTCGGTAGTCTATTCCAGTCCTTTATCCTTCTGGGGTAGAAGGACTCTTTTCTTATTTCTGTTCTACATGAGGGTAGTTGAAATCCTTTTGTATTGCTATTTCTGGATATGCGGTCAGGTTTTATTAAAATTCTTATTAAGTTTTATCTAACAATCATATGGATTTTGGCCTGAAAACCACGAGAAACGGTACGTGTCACATAATGTGTTCCGATTCCGTATCAAAGAGACGACTCATTCTGATTCCGTATCATATAGACGACTCGTTTCCGTTAGCGCCACAGGCTATCATAACAGTCGCATGGATACATTCTATGTACGTTTCAGTGATCGACCGAACATTATGTCCCAAAAATGTTTAAAAATAATTAAAATCTTCACCTAACATGAAAAGCAGACGACACTTGCAAAAAAATTTCTTGAATAACTATTTTTTTTCATTTTTGGGTCTCAAAAACATAGGTTATGACCACTCATTGGAACGAGCTCGACGAGCTCGTTTCAACGAGGGGTCATAACCTATGTTTTTGAGATAAAAAATGAAAAAATAATGAAAATTAACTCGAGATTTTTGAGAATAGCGCTGGCCGGTTTTGGCCGCTACGTTGGGTAAAAGGGTTAAGATTTAATCTGTGTTTGTGACAGAATTGTTAGATAAATGAATTATCATGATAATGTGCATGTCCTGTGATTTGCATCAGATTCTCGGTGGTGTCCAAAAATGGGATCACAACTCGCCGGCAAAGCCGGCTCATTGAGACCCCATTCTGGACACCGCCTCGAATCTGATACAAACCACAGGACATGCACATTATCATGATAATCTGTATGTACCAAGCCGTTGGTCATTTTGTACATCATTGCCATTCTGGCTTTTTTCGATCTTTAAATGATCTCCATGATAGGTCTTCAATCATGGATTGGACAGACGAGCTGTTATGGTATAGTTTAGTTACCTATCTCGCTGCTCTTCGTTGGATCATCTCCAATTTGTGTATGTTGTTTTGTTGATCTGGATCCCAAACTGTGCATGCATATTCATCTGTTGGTCTAATTAGTGATTTGTCTGCTGTTTCTTTTATTTTGGCGTTGTTGATGTTGAGGTTTCTTTTAAGGAACCCTTCGCTTTATTGCATATGTTGTTAATATGGTTATTCCATTTAAGGTCTGAACTGAATGTACAACCTAGATACTTGGCTGATGTTGGAGAATGTGATCATGTACTAAGTAATCTCCTGTGATTGGTTTGCGTTTCCTGGTGATTCTACGTTTGTCTGGGTGGAATGCCATTTTCAATTTGGATTCCCATTCTGTTAATTTATCCAGGTCTTCCTGCAGATGGGCGCCGTCACTGTCTGGTGTTATTGTCAAATACACCATGGTACCAGAGCCTGACTCTGGAGCGGATTCCCTCTGGAATGTCGTTCATGTAGAAAAGGAAAAGGCTTGGTTCGAATGTTCGACGAGCTCGTTCCAACGAGGGGTGATAATCTATGTTTTTGAGACAAAAATGAAGACATACTGAAAATTAATTGGAGATTTTGGGGAATAGCTAAATAATTTCACTTATACGTTAATATGAGGCATATTCACAGAATATAAAGCATCTAAGTCTTGATACCTGCACTTATGAACAAAGCCAAAATATGGGCTTCCGGCACTCTACCAGTTAAATATACTGGGCTTACATTTGCCATCTTGTAAAATGTCTGGTATATCACCTGTTTCATATGATTGGATAAAGATAGTTGTTAGAATAGGTGCAATATCTGTTGCAATTCCCCTGAGGACTCTCAATGTTAGGTTGTCTAGACCGGCAGCCTTGTGCGGACTAGAGGTTTGACAAAAGCTTTGATATACCCTGCTTGGTGATGAGGATGTCCCGGGCTGTTGGATAATTTGTGTTTGGCATTGCACATCGGGATTGGAATTCAGCTTGTGTGAAGACCTTTTTGTCAGGGAATGGATTTCTTCTTGCAAGCATGCATTTTACTTGTTGGTGTCCGTGTTTCAATCGGCATAATCAGTCAATATTACATTTGAACCTACCAGGCCCGTAACTCTCTTTGGATTATACGTATGTGTATGGTGGGGATAGGTGTCACCCTCCGGCCATTGCCCTCCTTCGGGAGACGAGCGTTAGTTTATTACCATGTGCATTAACACAACATTATCCGCTACAACACATAAACGTCCACTACCTTTGGTAGTGACTGTTCATATGTCATCGCGGATAGTACCTTTCCCCTGCCTTGTGAACAAAATGAGTTGCCGAAAAACGCATGGGAGAGTCCCAACCGCCGCCCTCGGTCTGCTCACATATACATGTACATAATTATTAAGACCAGTCCGGTAACGTCATATCACGATCGGCCAAACATCGGTGATACCTATCCGCACCATACGCATACATAGAATCCAAAGAGAGTTACGGACCTGATAGGTTCAAATACAATATTGATTAATTCTGCTGATTGACACATGGGCATCAGCAAGTAAAATGCATGCTTGAAAGAAAGCTCACGGGCCATCAGCCAACGTGTGCAAGGAATCCGACGCTGATAAGGCCAAAATTATACAGTACGTGGAGGGCGGATTGTCACCGAATCACCTATGGACTGGACTTATCACCCAAGGTACTACTCTCAAATTTTGTCCAGAAACACAAGAAGCACAATCCAAGTTTCAACCAATGGGACTCCGGGTGTAACCCGGAGGTCCATTGGCTGAAACTTTGCTCATACTAATTACGCTTTCCAACAAATTTATTGCTTCAGAGAAATCATCACTCGACTGGTGATTTATTGATGATACAATCTCCATGTGCTGTATATATTGGTCTACAGCATCGGCCTTCTAAAATCTCGAAATTGTCTCCAACAAAGTGATTCAGGATGTCGTAATGACACCGAGTTCATTTGTCCGTTATTTGGGGACATTACCACTGTTAGACGGGTTAAACAGATCGATCGCAGTGCGTTTTTTCCATTTGAGAAATATCAGCAAAATCCGGCCATTTATTGATGCAAATAATTCAGAGCAGCTTGCACACGCGTTCGTCACAGTCGTCTGGACTACTACAACTCTCTCCTTTTTGGCTCCACAAATGCGTTCAACAGAAGCTTCAGCACATTCGAAACTGCGCTGATTGAATTATTACACGATCTCGTAAGTATGAGAGAGCGGAGATGGTTCGGACAGGGGATGGTCCGGACACTTGGCATACAGCCTAAAGTGTATCTGTAAAGAGCAGTTTGATTGGATGAAAAGATACCAACAATCCATCGGTGAAAACCATTTTGTTAGCAGAAGCTAAAAAATAAACTGTTGTGGTAAATGAAAAACTGTTTTAATTTTTGTGTGTTCTGATGTAAATTCTACAATATCGGAATATGGAATTTGTCTACAGTTCTCAAAGATTTTTCCGGTGATATATTGTACGTCAGAAATGTTGTTGTGTAGTGTATTTATAGCATAAAATAATTGTCAGTGTTGACCTTGTTTTTCGTCTGCTCAGAATTTAATCGAACGTGATGGAGTGGGGTAGGTTCGGACAATGTGTCCGGACCTACCCCGCTCGTCCAATGTTTGGTCGGAGTGAGTGACAACAGAGTCTGGAAATTCGTTAACCGCTTTTAATTTCCCCTGATCACGCATTTCGAGACAATATGCTGATATCTGACAGCACGACTTTATGTGTTTCTCAGACCAGGTGTGTCTTCAAAGACAGGACATATAATTCTGTAGCTCGAATCGTTTTATTTTTCGTTACTGTCATTTCATGATTAAAACACAAATAAAAATTATCATTTTCCCCACTTATTCTGGTCCATATAAAACACATTTGAGCAAACATACCTACCCTGCCGTTAGATTTTCCCCCACGATTTGTCCAAAACATCCCAGTCATGGGGGATGGTTGTGACAAATCACCCCAACACAAAAGGTTAACTGCCTAATGTTTATTATGCGGAGCAAGAGCGATAACTCTATTCTGAAAGTTAACCCATGGATGCCTTTCTCAAGTATGTAATTTAGGGTGGCTTCCCCTACACGGCTTGGTATCTAGGCTCACAGCTGTAAAATCTGTCCGAACTATCCCGGTTCTCCCCTACTGTGATATAACACCCATCATCTCTGAACTGCACTGGCTTCCAGTCTAACAAAAAATTCATTTCAAAATTTACTTACTCGTATATGAGTGCATCAACGGTACTGCATCACCGTACCTTTCTTATCAACTATTCAGGACACTTAGCTCATTCAACGTTTACAGTCTGATACAACCCGCATTAAATTAACCACTGATAGTGGTTTCGCTTTTCCTGTTGCAGGACCAAAATTATTAAGTTTTCAAGGCTACCATGGTCCAGCCCAGTGGGAGAAGAAGTTACCATCGTATATCGGTAAATGTACCGTGACACACTATAGTGTCTCGTTTCGATGAGCATGCCACGGTGTCGTCACTACCCTGTCCATTTCTTTTACTTCAATCATCTTCCAACCCGATGGCTGGCCTTCGTGTTGGAAGATGGTTGGAGTAGAAGAAACGAACAGAAGCGACCGAAGGTGCGATTCTTTGGTTAAATGTTGTTTCGATTTGCAAATAATATATTCCGGGAATGCCTGTATATTGGCACGTTTGCATGCGCCCATTTGAACTCATTGTGTAACACGAGAGATGTCTGTGGAATGAAGTGGAGGGCACGTGTCCCCTGTGCTTCTCTGGTCCCGCTGACGCCTCTGTATAGTTGAATATAGTAAGTCGGGTATAACAAACTTACCTCTTTTGGGGAACATTTCTGAAATAAAGAATATTGTTGTTTTTTTTATTAAAAAAAACGTGTCTGATAGTATTGATTAAGTCGTTAACACTCTAAACAAATAAGGCCGCTTTCCCGGTCCTGCATCGGGATACGACCTGGATCCATAAAGTAGATAATTACTCCCTGTATTTACATGGTAGACCAATCAAGATTTTCAACGTGCAGCCCTGAGGCTGCACGTTGAAAATATTGATTGGTCTTCCCCAAGTAGAGAACATAGACTTTACCAGTTGATGGCCCTGAACTGGCATGGAATATACCATCTGGTTTCAAAGGGTTAAAGATTCACTCAGAACAAGTCTCGATTGAGAAACATTTGTGTCTATCCTGACATTTTTTACACGACCATAAAAGAAAAACTAGTCAGCCCTGACCATCGACAAGTTTGTTATCAGGGTTCGCTAACTGTTTGACAAAATTCTTCTTCAAGTGCCCTGCTGCTTCGCAGAGCACAGTTTTAATGTTGTTACCAAAACGAACAAAAACCAAAGTTGTCTTCTCTCTGGGCGATCCACATACAATGCAGTCGCCGTACACTGGTCGTAATCCACGTGTGGACAGTGATGTACACGCACGCATTTACCAGGTAGTAAAAATCTTCATCAGCAATATGTTAATTAAATTTTTGCTTTTAATTCTGATAAGTGTTTGGAAACTATTGCGTCCATGGAAATATTGCACACCCGCGGAAAGTGTCCAGTCCATGGCGGCCGTACTGTAGGGTAAAGAAATGTGAGCCAATTTCCATTCTCAATGGGAAAAAATCAGTTTAAACATTTACTAAATGTTCCTAAATTTAGTTATTTATGGATATTACTCTTTTCAAGCCACCGAAATAGTAACAGCCCCCCCCCCCCCCCCCCCCCCCCCACACACACACACACACTCTGATGTCAAAATATCAAAATATCCCGACAAATTTCAGAGCCCGGGAACACAACTCTCAAAGGCGCACTAGAGTTACAATAGTTCGGCCTGGTGGGAAAAACGTTGAAAATGCATCCACAAAAATACCATTTCTTTGAATGTGAGATTTTGGTGAGTGCAACAGAAGGTGTTCAAAGTGGACGTGTATGTGGTGGTGCGTGTATGGGGGTGGGGTGTGTGTATGTGTATGTGAATACTAAACAGGGACGTATGGGGTGGGGGTACGGCCATGCAAGGCAACCCTCACACTCCTATATAACATTGATGGCTCATGTGCTTCGGTGACGTGGTAGAAATACAAGACACAAAGCTTTTGTGGGTTAGCGCACTTCTATGCTGATAGATATCCAAATTTTTCGAACCACATTTAACAAATTTCCCAACCGGGTCGGAACATTGTTTCGACCCGGTGAACAAATTTGTTAAATATAGAGCCAGAAATATGTATTTGCCCATGTTAAAGACCGTGGAAAAACCAAATCAAAACAAGGGCATCTGCGGTCACATCTTTAGAGTAAAGAGTTTTCTGTACACTCCATTCCTTTTACTTGATACAAAGATAAACTGTGTCTAATCTTATAACCAGGGCACCTCTCCAACGTTTTCAGAAATAGTTGAGAGAGAGAGAGGGAGGAGAGAGAGAGAGAGAGAGAGAGAGAGAGACAGACAGACAGACAGACAGACAGACAGACAGACAGACAGACAGACAGACAGACAGACAGACAGACAGACAGACAGACAGACAGACAGACAGAGAGAGACAGGGAGAGGGAAAAAGAGGGAGAGAGATACAGAGATAGAGACAAAGAGAAGGAGAGAGACAGAGAGAGGCAGAGAGAGAGGCAGGGAAGAGAGAGAGATGCACAAAGAGAGACAGAGAGAGGGACAAAGAGAGGAAGAGAGGAAGAGAGGCACAGATAGAGGTAAAGAGAGGTAGAGAGGAGACAGTTGGAGAGACAGAGAGAGACACACACACAAAGATAGACAGAGAAAGGGAAAAAGAGAGGGAGAGAGAGACCGAGATAGAGAAAAAAGAAAGATAGAGACACAGAGAGAGACAAAGAGAAAGACGGGGAAGAGGGAGAGAGATACACAAAGAGAGACAGAGAGAAGGGCAAGCAGAGGAAGAGATGCAAGGATAGAGGCAGAGAGAGACAGAGTCAGAGAAACAGAGACAGAGCGAGAAACGGACGGATGGACGGACGGACATTCAGGCGGGCGGGCGGGCGGGCGGGCGGGCGGTCAGGCAGGCAAGCAGTCAGTCAGGCAGGCAGGCAGGCAGGCAGGCAGACAGAGTGGGGAAGCGAGATAGAGAGATAATGAGAGCTTTGGGGCCCCTGTGCCAACCTATGGTTCCTATGCCCCTAATACTAGACCTTCAATACAGTTGTTAACATTCGTTCGTGTCGTTACAATCTTGTGTCAGCAAATGGTTGATTACAAAAAACAAATACGGAGCACGTGCCCCCTGTATCATCTCAATTGTTTCGATCAGTAACGTGTCTATCCTCAAATGTCAGCGAACCTACCAGCGAAATATGAAATGTTTCGAGCATCGTTTTCTGTTGCTTAAATATTACTAAAGATATCTGAACTGAAAATAGATTTACTGATGTCGAAGGGAGCGCGGTGGCTCAGTAGGTAGAGGTGCAGGCTGCAAGCCGAGAGGTCCTCGGTTCGAATCCCACCTGCGGCAACCGCGTTGTGTCCTTGGGCAAGACACTTCATCCCCATTGCCCGCATGGGGGCACGATGACGCCGTGTACTGAGGCGTACTGCACCTCGATGGTACGCATGTCTTCAGCCAATCTAACCCTGCCTGTGCTGCAGTGCGGAGTTACGATGTTGGGGAGCTGACAGCTGCTCGTCGTTGCTCGGTGGTTCTCTCCGGGTACTCCGGCTTCCTCCACCCGTAAAACTGTCACGGTCATGATTAGCCATTGTGCTAAACATCAATAAATAAATAAATATATTGATGTCGAAAAAAGTGAATGTCGAAAAAAACCCAGTGAACTTTTCGTGAGTAAATATCCACAATCAATTTTTTCGTTCATCTTAAATTGTCCCAGGGGCAAACGTAAAAATCTGCATTCATTTCTTAATCAAACATATATCTTTTCTAACGGAAGCTTGATAATTATGGCCCGTGGGGAACTATTTAGGACAATAGTTTGTGAATTGTAATTTGCCCCTTGGGACGTCTGATAACTTTTTTTTGGTAAAGACAATTTATCATCTTTATCTAACATTCATGTAGATTTTGGCCTGAAAACCACGAGAAAATTCTCGGTGGTGTCCAAAAATGGGATCAAAACTCGCCGGAAAGCCGCCTGGTTGAGATCCCATTCTGGACACCACCTCGAATCTTTATTTATCATTTCCAACAGGAGCCCAGAATAGCACCATTCTATATAACACTAATTCTGCTGCGAATGAGCAACTCTGTTCTGTACCACACGACTCTGACTTCAAGGTGTGAGTTCGCAATTACTGCTTGCTCTTTCAACGATGACATTTCCAGCCACAATTAAGAGAACAATGTCAGCACTGGGAATCTCGCTCGATCTCTTAATGCGGAAGACGGGGATGGGGCTGGGGGGAGGGGGCGTTCATACGACAATTGAAATTGAGACAAAATATTAACAGCCGCCTCCGTCGAAGCATAACCAATAGATCGATAAAGTGGAAAGGCATATTTAATGATTCTGACAGAAACTGAACAGCCGTTATCGCTGTGAAACACACAGCACAGGTAACAACCGAGCCGTGCAACTAGTTTCTGTGAAAAGCCTTGGCAATTTGATACTTTTTATAGCCGAGACTATAAAAAATATCAATGTAGTGCCTAGCCGTTTCGCAGAAACGAAATGTAAACGAGAACATGTATGTTTTAACCCTTTACCCAACGTAACGACAAAAACCGGCCAGCGACGGCTATTCTCAAAAATCGCCAATTAATATTCAGTACATTTTCATTTTTGTCTCAAAAATATAGGTTATGACCCCTCTTTGGAACGAGCTCGTCGAGCTCGTTCCAATGATGGGTCATAACCTATGTTTTTGAAACAATAAATAAAAAAAAAAAAGTTATTCAAGAATTTTGTTTGCAAGTGTCCTCGGCTTTTCATGTTAGGTAAAGGGTTATGTCAACTTACCCCGATACATCGTACGCTCTCTGGCTAAGACACAGAGAGTACGATACATCGGGGTAAGTGAGGTCTCCCTATTGTAACAAAATTTTCAAATGACAATTGGGAGAAAGTCCCTCAAGTGGAATTCCACTTTTGTGGGGAGGTGCGTTCGCGCGCGCCTGCCACACACCCGCTGGCAACACGCCTGCATTATCTGACTCTCTTTTCCTCTTGAACACCTTGAATATGACGCTCTGCGTGGCATCGTCCTCTACACTACTGTACGTACACACATTCACGATTTGGAAACCGAGTCGCTACGACCTGAGAGGTCGTGGTGAATCGGAAGCACAGTCGTGATGAAGCGTACCGACGTCGCGATTAAGCGTAGTTCATCGGCATGGATCGGCACTAATCGGCATTGGTCACGACCGAGCTACGACAAAGTATTCCAGTAATACTTTCTCGTGGTCGGTCGTTGTTGTGTCAGAAATCGTAGCGTAATCGTGGTTGATCGTGGCGCAGTCGCGCATAGTCGTGCGTCTATCGTGCAGGCGTTCGTGGCCTATCGTGGCTGGTCGTAGCAAATCGCGGGTATATTTCGCACGACTGCAACACGATCTGCTATGCTAGCCGTAGGCTCAGCCTACAACCTATCACGACAACGCTACGATACCAGTACGACGCATCACGTCCTGGCACGACTTCGCTACGCTCTGACACGATTGTGTACGCTCCAGATACGACAAGGCTACGACCAATCACGACATCGCTACGCTCTATCACGATTGCTCACGCAACTAGTCCGACGGGTATTTAGATAAGTGCACCAGTGACTCTAGCCTAATTTCTTCAGTTTTCATATTGGATCGGAAGGAATCGTGACGAATCGTGACGAAGTCTCCGCTCATCGTAGCAACAGCGTGATATGTCGTAGCGCATTCGTGAGGGGACGTGAGACATCGTACACAATCGTGTTTATGTCGTGGAGGATAGTAGAGAAATCTTTCCTAATCGTGGCGAGGTCTTAACAAGAGCGTGCTCAGTCGTGGCAAGAACGTACTAACGTCGTTGGGAGTAGTATAGAGAGCGTACCAACATCGCAAAAAAGACATTGTTGGCGAAAATCCGGACCCACCACCAGGAATCGCCATGATGTTGGAATTTGCGGATAGTCGTGGTCTGTCATGGACAATCGTGAATCAGATCATGAATGTGTGACAGGGGCATCACAAATTTAAGCCTACAGCCCATAGGGCTGTAGAAAGAATTTATCACTAATCCTCCTATGCAGTTGAGTGTGTATTGCGTTGACAACACAGATCGCCGACTTTTGCTTCACACACAAAATTACCAACAAGAGATCGATAGGGTTAATGATTTTGCTCATCTACTTTTGCCTTTCAGTTAAACTGAAATGTATGTACAGTCCGTTGACAAGTGCTAAGCAAGTCGCTGACTGCACACCATCACCTGACTGAAAATAGATTGATATCTGTTTGACAATTTTATTGGCTTAATTAAGGAGTGAATTCAACATTTGATGGGGATGCTTGTGCATGACGTAACATGATAAATGTTGCTATAAAGGCACCGTAGATAGACAGCTTCCCGAGTTACTTCTCGACAGGCTCTTATTTCAGACAAATTCGCCAAGGAAGAAACATTTTATTTGTGTGAACACAGGTTTTTGAAGGACATTTTTGATTGTAGAACACGGATGAACCGCACCATATCTCCAATTCGCTCTGCAAAGGTAGGTTTATTGATTTCGTTAATCATTCACGCGACACACGTGTGACAAAACCATTGATAGCTATTCCTCAGACAAACTAATTTACTAACAAAGGCTATGATTCCCATTGGGACGAGATGAATTAGCTTTCCCAAATAATTCGAGTCGTGACTGCGTTGTGTTCTTGGGCAACGCACTTAATGCCGATTGCCCACGCGGAGGCACATTGACGTTGTGCACTAAAGCATACAGCACGTCGATGGTGCGCTTGTCTTGAACCAATGCGTACCCTGTTTGTGCGGAGTTAGTATGTTGACAGTTGCTCGGTGGTTCTCTCTGGGTACTCCGGCTTCTTCCACCCGTAAATCTGCCCGCCATGAGATGACCCTTGCTGTCGAAAGTGTCGTTGAACCCCAATAAATAATTAAGTTGATTCGTGTTCTGAGAGGGAGACATCCTGAAGTTGGTGGATTTTTAGTAAATATCAGTTAGGCCATATAAAGTAGATCTGTTTCTCAGGCATTTTTTATAAAATTGCACGTGGCCGTGCGTTTTTTATTTTATTGTTTATTTTTGTAATTATTTCTTTGCCATCAAAACTTCATGTTCTTGGTTTGTTCTACGTTTTAGGCCTTATAATGTACAGAATAGCATTGGTGGTGGTGCATTTCGTCCCCTGAGTGCAAGAAGGCAGTATTGCAAAGCCTTGTTGCACTCAAGAGACAAATTCCTCGATTTTATTACCTTGGGTAAAATATTAGCCATAAACCATTTAATTTGTTTTTTAAGTTTGCATTGGTTATATAAAGACAACATTCGACAGCCAAAAGGACAATGCGGGAGGGCCAGAAAAACAGACTGAACCTTTTTTTTAGGACTAATCGAATTATTCACGCGTCAACATCGGAACAAGTCGGTCGGCAGTATTGCAAAAATTTCATTTGAGCACAATGCAGAGAGCTCGCAACAGTTTGTAAAATGACAGCATCAAAAGCGAAATATTTGCACACAAAAAGACACTGCCGATTTGAATCATTGCTGTTGAGCTGTTGTTGAAAATGGCCCTCGATGCCTTTTGCTGAGTATCCAGTTCAGTGTTTTAATAGACGAGTGAAAGAGAGAAAAATAACTTTGAGAAGATGGAAAAAGATGGAAAACGACAAAACCTATATACTTTTAGTCCTAATCAAACATGGATTGGAACAAGCTTTCAGTCGGATACTAACCCTTTGAACACCAGAGGCCGCTTTACCGGCCCAGGGACATAGTACGTCACACTTTCATTACGTAGGATGCCTGCTAAGTTAAGGGGGGGGGGGAGGGTTAGACCAATCAATATTTTTCAACGTGCAGCCCTAAGGCTGCACCTTGAAAATATTGATTTGTCTACCCCCATATATCGAATATGGACTATTCTAATTGCTGCAAATGAACTGACATGGAATATACCACTAGGATTCAAAGGGTTAGCATTTGACTTTTAGTAGAAATAACATCTTGTATCCTCTGATACGCAATTCTAGGCGCTGATAATTGGATCGGCGTTTGACAAAAAGCAATTGTTTTGTAACTGGGCTAATTATCCTCTTGCTCTTTTTGCGTGCCGAAAGAATTGCAGTTGACGATCAGAAAGAACAATTAAAAATTAATCGGTAGTGGGGATATGTAAATATTCAATCCTACAGCTCTACAGAGCTATAGGATTAAATATTTACAATACCTCCTCCAAATGTAGAATGAATTTGGCCATTGCATAAGACGACACCAAGGAGGGCGCGCGGGTAGAAAAGGTTGACAGTAAGACACCATACTGGAGCAATTTAAAATGTGTCAGAGATCGATCGGACACAGTGGCGTAGCTACGGGGGATGGGGGTGGGTGGGGTCTGGGATCTGCCCTTCCAAACATTTTCGCTTCTCCCAATAAACATTGGCCCAATGCAACTTTCACACAACATAGAACCCCCAAAACGGTCTCTAAAATAGGGACTACACACACTACACATGCCTCAAATTAGCCTTTAGAGCCCTAAATTATGCAAAATTTTCTCAATGTTGGGGGTAGCCCTAACTATCACCAACTGACCATTACCCCCTCCTCCCACTTCCCAGAAGGGAAGTGGGACGTGGGGCAATGCCCCGGATGGTCCTAGTTATGACTGGGGGTGGTCACACAACGACCTTTCAAATATCATCTTTGCCGCCCCCCCCCCCCCCCCACCCAACCCAAAAGGCTGGGACACCCCATTATGGAATCCTGACTACGCTCCTAATCGGTCATGCAGCTATTTACTATTTCTATGAATAAATTATACACATGATCTGCTTACCCTTTCGATAAAGAAGCACTGGGGGAACACTGTAGTCAATGAGCTGAAAGTTTGCTTATGCAAAGTGAGAGTTTTTCTTAGAATAGACGCGAGCAGTGGGATAGACCTTATACAAACTGTTTTATCTTTCACAATGTATTGCAGCATATTCACGGGGGGGGGGGGGGGGGGGGCTAAGTTTAGTAGGCTGGTCGGAAATGTCGGAGAATATGACTGAACATAAGAAAATCATTTTGGCTCTGACCGAAATAATATGACCTGACCAAATTAAATTAATAGTATTGAATTTCCCTCTTTGAGAATTTGCAGGCGAGACACCCTTCCACACCCTTCCGCCCCCCCCCCCCCCCCACCCCCACACACACACACTCCGCCTCTAGCTTCGTCCCTGCTTGACCGACTTTTCTTTCATTCACAGGAGTTAGAAAATCGTATTGGAAGAATTATGCTTGCCTCGTCGTTTGTTTTGGACAATAATTCATGACACTGGAAAAGCAATTTGTCTCTGTTACAAAATATTATTAAGGTAAGTGGCTGACAGTTTTAATAATTATGAATTCCTGGAAATACTCAAGTTTTTCTTCAGGAGTTTTACTTCGGTTCGACGATTTACCCCATAGATCAAGCCCCATAGAACCCCATAGAATATCACGAGTACCCCATCGTTCCACAATAGAACATTTCACCGAAAATTATCGGGCCCCCTACAGGAGATGGTTGCTCGCTCACTCTCAGTTTTCCCCACTACACGGGTTTAAAAAAAAAAAAAGCATGTCAGACAAAAACACCGAAACGCAATCACAGTTCTTTCTGCTGCATGAGAGAAATAAACTAGGGCTACGCGATACATCGATAAACCGATATATATCGGTATTCAAACCAATATCGACGGTATACCGGTGTAATTACACAAATATGGGTTTGTCATCATTATTTATTTACTCACAATTTAATTTTCAAGACGTCGTGAGTTTTAATTGTAGCGTCGAATGAATAATATTATCCCTTTACCCGGGGAATCGTCCGCATGTGCCCGCGTAATATGCAAATTCAGCAATTGAACAAATAATTTTCAAAAATTCAACAAAACTATAACATGTGACCCCCTCACTGGAACGAGCTCGCTGGGCTCGTTCCAGTGAGGCGTCACATGATATTGTTTAGTAGAAATTGTTGGAAAAATCTGATAAACTATTATTTAAAATAAAAAAAATTGATATGTCGTCTGCGTTGGGTGAAGGTGTTTCGAACCCCATCATCAAGGCATGCTGATTCGTTCCGACTGTGATGCCTCAAGTCTCGATTGTGGTACTTATGTTCAGATATCTGAACAGTTTTCGATATTCCGTTATACCGCGGTATTTTTTTTAACACCGATACCGGTATTCAGTTTTGAATATTGTGCAGCCCGAAGTATATCAACAGTTGCTCTTGTCTCGTTCCAGTGGTTATAAGGTTTGTGTGTGAGGCGAAAATTCAAAGAAGTAAAAAAATGTGAATAACGAGAGGCAGAGAGTGTTCTCCTGAAACTTTTTCTTGGAGAATGTGTACCCATTAACCTTTTACCCAGCGTAGACGAGAGCGATATTTATTATTTTAAATATTATTTTTTCCATTTTTTTCCCCAAAATTCCAACAAAACCACATCATGTGACCCCTCATTGGAACGAACTCGTTTCAATGAGAGGTCACATGATCTGTTTTTTTTTTAAAGTTTGGATAAATGTTGTTTTTTCAGCTGCTGAATTTGTATATTACAGGGGGATGCTGGCGATTCATTTGATAAAGTGTTAATGTTCAGGCTGGTGCCACAATTTTTACTGGTGATAACGTCTACAGAGAAATCACTAATAATTCCCAATACCTCTTTGACATATATTATTAAAAAAGAAACACAGAAAATTTGAAAAAGGAGTGCCCCCCCCCCCCCCCAAATTGTCACGAAAATAACGAAACTATACGTTTCATGTTTGAGGTGGATTTTCTTCATTGAGGCTAAAGTACGTGGAGAGTGGATTGTAACTAAATCACCCGCGGAGTGGAGTTATCACCCAAACTATAACTTTCAAATTTTATACATATGAACAAAAAAAACACAAGCAATGTTTCAGCCAATGGACCTCCGGGTTTAACCCGGAGGTCCATTGGTTGAAACTTTGTCTGTGCTTGTTATGGTTTGCAACAAATTTGCAATTATTGCGTGGGTGAAATCTCCACTCTGCGGGTGATTTAGTGATAATACACTCTCTACGTACTGTATGTCCAGGTATTAAATGTCGTGTGCTATTTCGTAGAGTAAGCTTTTGTCCTTAATTCGATAATAGGTTAGAGGTACTCTCACCAGTGGTGGCGCCAAAAATGTTTCAAAGAGGGGAAGGGGTAGTGGGCATGTTCCTCAAGAAGGAGAAGGGGAGTCCGAAGGCATTTAAGAACTATAGCAGTTCACTCAGACACCAGACACCATAGACAGCTGCGGGAGATTCCAAAGCACGAGCAATAATATAAGGTTTGCTTGAGGTGTTTTAGGGGCGCGAACGGGTGGGGGGGGGGGGCTCCTCCCAGAAAAGAATTTGAATTATTTTTCAAATGAAGCCTTATGGTGACTTTTGGGGTAAATCCCCACTTTATCCAAAAATGAAAAGTCAGGCGAGACTGAGTGTTGGTGTGTATGGGTGTGTGTGTGGTGGAAAGATTGGGTGGTAGGTGGCAAAGTAAAGTGGATCCAAGTATAAATTGTTACAAGGGCAGTGTGGCACCTGAATTTGGCAAGTACAAGTTAAATTAGTTTCAGAAATAAACTATACGATTTGACGACAGACCTATTAAAAAGTACTGAATTTATAGCATGACATGGTTATGATACACTGTTTTCCAGCAAGAAGCGCCTCTAGCGGTTTGTAACCCAACATTTAACTCTTTACCGAACATGAAAAGCAGACGACACTTGCAAACAAAATTCATGAATAAGTATTTTTTTCATTTTTTGCCTCAAAAACATAGGTTATGGATCCTCATTGGAACGAGCTCGACGAGCTTGTTCCAAAGAGGGGTCATAACCTATGTTTTTGAGACAAAAAATGAA
The DNA here is from genome assembly GCA_031216915.1 of Pictodentalium vernedei. Lineage (NCBI taxonomy): Eukaryota > Metazoa > Mollusca > Scaphopoda > Dentaliida > Dentaliidae > Pictodentalium > Pictodentalium vernedei. Next base: position 117,812,277 of record CM062294.1, on the reverse strand, counting down.
AAAATAATGAAAATTCATTGGTGATTTTTGTGATCAGCGCTGGCCGGTTTTGGCCCAACGTTGTTTAAAGGATTAATGGAGAATAAAAGTGAGAGGATTTATCAAGGATTACATAACAAATCTAATCCCTCACGTTCCAACTCGTTCTAACTGGCCACAATTATTGTTTTCCTTAATTACTTTCATTCAAATACTTTTCATGTTCTGTTGTATAAATCCTCTGGTATTTTGCGCGCGACACAATTTTCATTTTTGTGATAACAGACCATATTTGTCAGTTTATTGCATTGCGGATATTTCATAATTCATCGCAGGCATACCCGGAATAAATAGTGATTTAACGGACTGTTTGGGTTCTAATACAGCGACAAACCTATCAGAGGTATGTATAATGAAAATTCATTTCTGTAAACCAGTTATCATTTCCAAATTAACCCTATTCTCGGAGAAATCCGCACGAAATTGTGTTCCAAGTAAAACCAAAACCCATCGAAGAACCAAAACATATGAGTCTTCATTTGCTCTAGAACCAAGCAATGTCACATGGAGTTGCCTGGCTTCTTTATCCCTTTACCTAACATTAAAAGCAGACGACACTTGCAAAAAAAATTCTTGAATAACTAATTTTTTTCATTTTTTGTCTCAAAAACATAGGTTATGACCCCTCGTTGGAACGAGCTCGATGAGCTCGTCCCAACGAGGGGTCATAACCTATGTTTTTGAGACAAAAAATGAAAAAAATAATGAAAATTAATTGGCGATTTTTGAGAATAGCGCTGGCCGGTTTTGGCCGTTACGTTGGGTAAAGGGTTAAATGAAAAAAATTTGTGGTCGCGCAGCTTAACCCTTTGCCTAACGAATCGGCCGCACCTGACTGCCTAATTTACAAATTAAGCAGCTAAAAAAATATATTTTTCCAGTCAATTTCAAGAAAACCATATCGTGTGATCCCTCATTGGAACCAGCACGTCGACCTCGTGCCAATGAGGGTTCATGTGATATTGTTTTGTTGAATTTTTTTTAAATTTACAGAAAAAACAATAATTAAAAGATTAAATTTGGATATCGCGTGCATTGGGTAAAAGGTGACGCATGTGTGATGGAACAACTGAAAACGCGTTTCTGTCGTTCCTTCATCAACATTTTAAGACTTCAACTAGGCGTGGCTTCAAATTTTACAATTTATACAATGTCCAGGTGTCTTGACAGTCCATCCAGTTGATGCGATAGATTGAAGAACAAAAACATGTGTATGTTTGGTTCCATGTTACCAAATTTGGGACAAACTTCTCTCAACCCTCGATAAAGAAGATAAACTGTCACTACGCCATTAACCCTTTACCTAACGAAACGCCCACAGCCGACCAGCCCTATTCAGAAAAAAGACTCATTATTTTTTTCCCATTGTTTTGCATCCAAAACATAGCTTATAACACCTCATTGGAAATAGCTCGTTGAGCTCTTTCCAATGAGGTGTCATGAGCTATGTTTTTGAGGCATTTTTTTAATTATTCTATAAATTGTTTAGCAAGTGTCGTTTTCTATTCGTCACGTGTCATAAAGGCTTGTGCTGCCAAAAAATAGGAATTATGCAGTCCCTAGATGGTATGGAAGTGTTCCCGGTGGCTCAGTACATAGAGATTCAGTCTGCAAGCCGAGAAGTCCTCGGTTCGAATCCCACCGGCGGCAACCGCGTTGTGTTCATGGGCAAGACACTTACTCCCAATTGCCCACGTGGGAACACGGTGGCGTTGTGTACTGGGGCTACAGCACGTCGATGGTTAACTTATCTTCAACCAATCCTAACCCTGTTTGTGTGGCTTTAATACGTTGGGGAGCCTGACAGTTGCTCCCGTTGCTCGGTGTTTCTTCCGCAAAACTGTCCGACGCGAGGTGACCCTGGCTGTCGAAAGTGTCGTTAAGCCCTAATAAATAAATAAATAAAAAAATTTGTTAAAATAACAGTGTGGCTTCTCAATTTGCCAAGTACGACTTAAAATAGGTTCATAAATAAACTATACGATTTCGTCACTGAATTTGCCAAGTAGGCCAACAAGTTAAATTAGTTTCAGAAATAAACTACACGATTTGACGACTAGCCTTTCAAAAAGTACTGAATGACAGCATGGCAGTGCTTCATGGTTACAATACTCTGTTTTCCAGCAAATAGCTCCTCTACCGGTTTGCACAGCAAAAAGCGCCTCTAGCGGTTTGCACATCAAAAAAACGCCTCTAGCGGTTTGAACATCAATTCCCTTTAGACCAATTCCCTTTAGGCCAATTCCCGAAAGACCAATTCCCCTTAGACCAACTACATACTGTTATTGATTAAGGATTGATTAATGGCAATTACGAAAACATTTATTTACTGATAAGCACTTTATGTGATGAAAAAAATATTTATATGCATAACATACAAAAAATATAGGTTTATAACATTTCAGTTTATAAAATACTACCAGGGTTACCCGGCGTTGCTCGGGCTGAGTTGGTGCCCCTCTACACTCCCACCCCCAGCCCGGCACTTTTTTAAACCTCATCATTAGATTCCTGGTAAAAAATTACCCCTAGTAGACCCCTTTGAAGACCTATATCGGTGAGAAAAAATTTGGTCATAACTTTTGGTGCTCATGTACACCCCCACCCCCACCCCCGATACTTTTTTAATCCTCACCATTAGATTCCTGATAAAAACGTACCCCTAGTAGACCCCTTTGAAGACATATATCGGCAAAAAAAATTTTGGTCATAACTTTTGGTGCCCCCATACACCCCCACCCCACACACTTTTTTTTAAACCTGACGATGACCTCCGCCATAAAAAATACTCCTAGTAAACCCATTTTGGAAACTCGGGTGGTCCCATATTCATTTCTATAGCGGACAGACAGACAGACGTACATACATACAGACATACATTCTAAAATATAGTATAGCTCAACAAGCCAGAAAATAAGCAGACTGTCATCTGAAAAATGAGGTCCCCATGGGGTAAATTTGGTGATGCTACCCTGCATAGCAGGGTAGCATCACTAAATTTACCCGCTGTGAATCTCAATCTGAATTAAGGTCTCCAACATAAACAGAAAGAGGTGCCCAGAGGATAAACTTACCCACTGTATGGGATAGCATCAGCAAATCAGCAAAAAATGAATATGAACCCAAATGGGTCAAAACGTCGCAGAAATAATGATTGATGGTTCCGACAGGATACGATCCTAAATGTTGAAAGCATCATTAATTTCAAATAAATAAACAAACAAACAATGATACGAAGAGTGCAAACGTCGGTAGCGTAACTGAGTTTACTGCATGTAATTTTGCGCTTGTGTGCCGAAAGTAACGCCGTCAACCTGCCGACTTTCTTGTTTTTATTACTCCCCAATAAATTGTTCACTTTCAAAAATTCATCCCACAAAATTACGAAATGTCACATCAGCTGATGGTGTTATAAATCTATTGTTACAATGTGGAGATGTGTATCAAATTCTTAATCTTATCTATAGAGATAATATCACCGATTTACCGCTACAGTAAAATTAGAGACATATACAGTACTACACATACAAAAGTGGTATTATTTCTCGATCAGATCGCGATACTTATACTCAAACGTGTCGAGATTTCATAAAATGACATGGGGCGAAATCAAGATTGAACCACGGAAAACAAACGAAAATAGTTCCCCAGATTCAATAATTTCGTATTTCTGCTCTTGTGAGTGATTTCTATACACTGGTATGGACTCCGAAACGGAAATACAAGTCGATCCGATCGTAATTCAGACCGAAGTGCTCTGTATACTTTTGTGATCCGGTAATGTATAAGGTTATTTCCATCTTCTTTATTTTAACCCTTTACCTAACATGAAAAGCAGACGACACATGTAAACAAAATCTGGAATAACTCATTTTTTTTTCATTTTTTGTCTAAAAACATAGGTTATGACCCCTCATTGGAACGAGCTCGACGAGCTCGTTCCAAAGAGGGGTCATAACCTATGTTTTTGAGACAAAAAAATGAAAAAAATAATGAAAATTAATTGGCGCTTTTTTGAGAATGGCGCTGATCGGTTTTGGTCGTTACGTTGGGTAAAGGGTTAAAAAAGATATGAGGGGCAATAGGAAGGGCGAAAGATATATATGTTATCGCCACTATGTATTGATCGAGAGGCTGGTATCAAGCCGAGATGGGGTTCATTTAAGGTATCGCGGCGAGTCTTTTGGGGCGAGGTGCGGTACGTAATAAGAACACTATCGAGACTTGATACAAGTTTCTTGTTCAAAAAATAGTGGCGATGACAAATTTATCTCACCATCCTGGAAACCCACTCAATGGTAATAACCAGTTTATCTTACAATACCCCCTCCCCCACCCCCCCCCCCCCCACCCATCTTGACTTGTTCGTGTGTATTTTGACAACCACTCAGTGTCTATGAATTGATGTTTTACGAATCAAAATCATGATGACGTCATGGTATTACGTTCTTGCGCTATATATAAGTATTATATGTATAAGAACCGTCGAGGTTTTTGTAGTGTTGCAGTTGTGTGCTTCTTAGTGTTGCAGTTGTGTGCTTCTTTGTTTTATTGTTCAGCTTTAACGCTTGCCAGGCCTTTACAAATATAACATTACGGCTAAAATTGATCTAGTATAATTTATTTCGCAGAGTTGTTGATTTATTTTTCATGTAATTGCAAAATTAGAAAAACAAGAACCTTGACATGTGTAATAAGTTTTTCGATGAGTGCAGTTAAAAACGTTCTCTTTCAGAATCGAATGCCCGCACGTTTTCGCAGAAGTTACTGTGGCTGATACATAGAGGATATCTAGTGTTTTTGAGTGGATACCGAAAATTATCTCATGAGTGACCGAGACAAATGTTTATTTTTCGTGAGCGCTTAAATTTTTTCTCGGTCACTCATGAGATAATTTTCGGTATCCACTCAAAAACACTAGATTTTCTTTTTATTATACGCTTTTTATAAGAATCTGATCATTCCTATCGATAATTCCACTCGTTTCAAGCTTGAATTCATGCATGAAAATAAACATCTGATCGCTGCCTATAGTAGTCCGATCTCCGTCGCGCTTTGATACGCGGAAGTGATTTGATCGATACTCGGAACAGGTAGCGTCTTGCGATCTGATTCAGCTGGAGGGTTTCATGCACCAATTCAAAGTGAATACGTGTTGAATTATTGCTGGAAATTATCGATCTCCACTCAAAACACTAGATTTTCTTTTCATTGTACGTTTTTAGAACAAATCGCTCATTTCCAGTGATAATTTGACTCGTGTACCTTGAAGCGATGCATTGAAAGCCGCCATTTTGATTGATACTGTGAAAGTGAAACTTTCCATATCTTCACAGTGGTGGATATGATTTCAATCTTTCCACCATTTTTTAAGATAAACTAGCGTTTAGCCTATAATTAAAAAATGTATCCTTCTAGAGGTTTAACTTGTATCGGGGGACATGGGTTGATTGTAAGATAAATAATAGAATATACCCATAGTAGCTTGGTGAACCAAATGTTCACCACGAGTGGTGACGTGGTGTTGACCGCGAGCCTTCGGCGCGCGTTAACACCACGAGTGGTGAACATTTGGTACACCAAGCTACTTTGGGTATATTTTATTTATACCCTGGTCGTCAGATTATTAAGAGTCGCTATTATTTTTTCTCGATTTTACTGAGCACCAGACGTACATACGAGCGCATCTGTTTTTGTTTACACGAGCATCGGTGGGCGGTACTTTCGCTGTCAATTTTATCACCGAAACGAAATGAAAAAGAAACTGAGCCTTTTTCGTTTTAATAACATAATAACATACTATTTCGAGTTATGCATGCTTTATTAACACAAGACAATGCATGTTTGTTAATTTTTGGCATCTTATGAGGTAAACCCATTCAAAAACGTAATAAACAATTACCACTTCCATTTCACTCTTCGCGAGGCGACGTGCGATAAATTTAGACAAGTTTGCATTCAGGTCGACGTCACCAAAGGTCAACGGGGATGTTGCTCTACTGTAGGTGTAAATTTTTACTATTGAAATCCCATTGCTGGCGTGTTCACTACGGTTGGTGTGTAAATCTGAAATTTATGTTATAGGCTCTTCATATATAGCAGAATAGGTAATCGTGGTATAAACAGAGATATCAAGACATCTGTGGTGATAATTATGTTATGAATAGGAACTCTTTAACAGTTCATCGCTTTGCTTTACATATTTTTTACCAAAACCAATAGCATCTTTGACACTCGCAGTTGAAGAATTGCTGCTCCATGCAGCTGGTCAGTGTAAGTTTACTCGTTTTCTCTATACGAAGCGACCCGTTCATATGATACCCCAAGGATTCGAAAAAGATCGCATCAATTCGGAAGGCATTTGGGTGGAAGATATACTGGATTACCTGGGTGAGTAGCAGATCGACGTTGTGGGAATCTCACTCACTAACAATTGGCGTCGATACGTACAGTATTGACGTCACGTGTACCCGGAGAGAACTCCGAGCAACGGCGAGCAACTGTGAGGTTGCCCAAGATACTAACGCCACACAAGCAGGGTTGGCATTGGTTGAAGACAGGTACACCATCAACTTTCATTTCGCATTAGTACACACCGCTACCGTGCCCTCCGCGTGGGCAATCTGGATCAAGTGCCTTGCCCAAGGACACAACGCGGTTACCCCGGGCAGGGACCGAACCGTGGGCCTCTTGATTTGAAGTTCAATGCCGTAACCACTGAACTATCGCGCTCCCGGGAGAAGTCATTAAAGATTCGGTCAACTCAAGTATCGTTAGAGAAACATTTCTGGCGTTAATTCAAAGAAAATAAATGTTTATGGTATTTTTTAGATTAACCCTTTACCAAACATGAAAAGCAGACGACACTTAAAAAAATATTTTGAGTAACTAATTTTTTCCATTTTTTGTCTCAAAAACATAGGTTATGACCCCTCATTGGAACGAGCTCGACGATATGTTTTTGAGACAAAAAATAAAAAAAACAATGAAAATTAATTGGCGATTTTTGAGAATAGCGCTGGTCGGTTTCGATCGTTACTTAGGGAAAAGGGCTAAATCATTTGGAATATTTCAATTCGACCAACTGAAATATTCCAGACAATTTAATCTAAACTTAGGCAATGGCCTATGTAGTGACTAGATTGGTTCTAAGTCACAACAGAATTAGACTGGTGGCCCGAGAGCTTGATTCTGCACTTTCGAAACCGATGGCAACGTTCTATTATAATCTTATATCGGCAAATCTACAATACCGGCTTGCATCTCTTTTGTTGATGTGAACAACTGAACTCTATGCAACTGGATTGCTGGAATCTCATTGGTCACATATAGAAAAGTGTCTCTATCACCGTCATCTTGTGGAGAAAGTTTCTATAAATACGAAAATGAATGTTTATATATATTTTTAATTCGATCGGAGGGACTATTTCATTTGGTCGGAAAAGCGAACCGTAGTTTCGATTTTCCGACAACTGAAATATTTCAGACGATTTAATACAAAACATGGGCTATTGACTGTTCAAGGGCTAGACTGGTTCCAGGACACAACAGCGTCGAATTCCTAACAGAATTCTACTGGTTGCCGAAAGGCATGGTAAAATATGTCATTCATGGAAGATCAGGTATGCATAATGTGTGAGTAGTAGTGCATGTACCCGAACGGGCCTCATTGGCAGGATCTCATGCAGGATCTCATATGTGACGTCACAGTCACATGGCGTGGTGACGTCATGTTGTGTTGTCATGGTAACCTGCGTGAGCGGCCATCTTGTGACGTCATCTCCATAGTGATACGTGGTGTGAGTGCGCATGCGCAGCGCGTGTTGTTAGGGTGACACGTGTTTCCGTCGGACATTTTGTATACTGGAGGCCGCCATCTTGGTTTCTATAGTAGCACGTGGTTTCTATGTGACCCAAAACCTTCTAACAAGACAGGGGTATGTTCGGAGGGTGTGTTCGATTGTATAAGAGTATTTTCCCGATTCGTAGAATTACCACAAACAACCCGACAATCCTTCCAAATCACCAAAATCCACCCCAACTTTTACTATTTCGAATTCTTTCAGAATTCTCTGCTTTTATCTATATATGCAATAGTTATCGTTTATCTGGCCATGTTCCTTTATTCTAGAGTATACTCCAGTAGCATAGAAGAGCCTATTAGTTGGAACAGTTTACCTTATTATTGCTATATTTAGCTATTTCTAGTCTATTCTTGTTAGTTCTGACCCTATTCCAAGTACTCTTGTTGTTTCCTTTATCTAGATTATAACTAACCAATCAGATTGCTTGATTTCCCATAGTCTGTATGCAGGGTTATCTCCCTTCTGTACAACAAAAGCCAATATCATTCCCAAAGCCAATATCATTCCCAAAGCCAATAATCTATCGAGCAGTTACTGATAAGTCATTGCTCGAACGACTCGAAGCTCATCGAGCAAATGAGCCTTAGAGCAATTGTTCGATCGAGTGACTCGGCATATTGCTCGAATGACTCGAAGTCTGTCGAGCAAATGAGCTATCGAGTAATTGCTCGTTCGAGTGACTCCTCGAACGACTCTTCGACTTATTTCAGTATTTGAGGATACCTATGGCCCGGCATTGTATTATTTGGGGATACCTATCGAGGATACATTTTATAGGATACTTATCTGAGGATACTATTACCTATATCACAAGGCATACCTATCCCAAATATCCCTTATAAGCTAAAGAGCAAGAGTGTAATTGCTCCATGAGCAATTGCTCGATCGACTCGAAGCTCATCGAGCAAATGAGCCTAAGAGCAATTGCTCCATGAGCAATTGCTCGAACGACTCGAAGCTCATCGAGCAAATGAGCTATCGAGTAATTGCTCGTTCGAGTGACTCCTCGAACGACTCTTCGACTCATTTCAGAAAAAAGGGATTCCATAGCCATAGGCGTTTTCAAAAAAGGGATTCCACAAATGGGATTCCAAAAAGGGATTCCAAAAGTGGGATTCCGCCTTATGTCGAGTGACTCGCAACTATTGCTCGAATGACTCGAATCCCATCGAGCAAATGATCTATCGAGTAATTGCTCGTTCGAGTGACTCCTCGAACGACTCTTAGACTCATTTCAGAAAAAGGGATTCCATAGCCACAGGCGTTTTCGAAAAAGGGATTCCACAAATGGGATTCCGTTTCCATCTTGTCGCCAAAGCTTCAAGTCCATTACAGGTCTATGGTCTATCTGTCCTATCATTAGCTTCTACAACTTGTTGTAGTCTTGTTCCATTGCGGCCTTGTACCAGTACTATTGGCGTCTGTTATTCTGTCCCATATCTCATCCATTACTTCCTAGCTATTCCTATCTCAGTCTCGACTATAACATTGATCAAGGTTGAATCAGATTTTCCCTGTATACATATAAGGCATTCCGTAAGTGGCCCAGTCCGTAAAATTTGGATTCCGTGTTTTAACATCGACACTCGAGGGTATTCCCATTCCCTGTTAGAAGAATTCAGCGCCTCAACGTTCGAAAAAGTTCATGTTTCAGGCTAATTGTCATATCACACCTGCCTGGTCGTAACTCAACACATGGATGTGGGTGATCGTTTTCATGCATAAAAATGCTGTTTTAACATGATACTAACGTGTGCGAAATGGACAGCTAGATATATTGCGACAAGACAGGTGCGAAATTATAATACATCTTCTGACTGAAACATAATAATAGAGAAAATAATAATAATAATAATAATAATAATAATAATAATAATAATAATAATAATAACACTTTGGACGGCTGCTGATTTGTCGTAGTTCACCGGTGAGATAGCCTTGATTAACCCTGTACTCCCAAATGACTCCCTATCTCCATGCCCCGTATCTCCTTTGTCACTCGGAGACAAACTGCTTGTTGACACCCCGTACCCTATTTTTCCCAATCTCTCCGATAAACATACTAACCCTCTCCTTTGTGTTACCCACTAACAACATGTCCTTCATTCTCCCATCCTACTTCCCCATTATACTCCCAATGAATCTTATTCTGTTAGACTAATATTTTGGACATTCTGATGGACAGTGCCTGCAAGGTATTCTTTAAAATCTGGCTTCTCTTTATCACGCATCTTACCCAAATACCTCTTTGCCTTGCCTCCCTTCCCTTCGCCAATTCAGGTTCCAGTCCTGCATGACTCTTCCTCTTATGATTTTTCTTACCCTAGGTTGTTCCACGTCTAAGTTCGAACGAAATCTCCATTGCATAGTTCTCTCTTAGCTCCCTTACTTGGTCTTTCCACCGTGTCTTTGTGTTTAAATTCCAAATATTCTGGAACATTAGTTTACGCCATCGACTATCGAGGAGATTTACCAATAGGTTTATAACAGAGTTCCATTAAGTCTATAGCGTCTGATGGTAGTGACCTCTCGTGCGGCGAAATGGGTGTGCATTAAACCAAAGAGCCGTTGCAAAGGAGTTGCATCGTACATCGCGTATTTTCCCCAGTTATCTTGGTATACAAGGCTAACATCCGGGTGTAACGGGATAATCAGGGACACTACCATGAACACTTCCTGCAAGAACCTCACAGAACCCCCCCCCCCCCCCCCCACCCCCACATCACTTGGGACTTTCAACTGATCTGTACACTCTCGTCGATTTATTTATTTCTGTATTTGGGAGGTTAAAACATTTTCAACAGCCACTGTACAGTAGAGCCGCCGTGGACTTGTCGTATTCTACGCTTGGGCAGTGATGTCCACGCATGCGAAAAATTATCATCAGCAAAATATTAATTAATGAAGCACCGGGTTGTACCCGGTGCTTCATTGATTAAATTCGTTGATGGTTATTCCGTTTCGATGGTTATTCCTATAATTTGTGAGTGGAATCTTATATTCCTACGTTCGTGGAAATATCGCCCACCCGTGGAAAGTGAACAGTCTGTTTATTGTGTCGGATAGTTTTACGGATGGGGAAGCCCAAGAGGAACGCCAAGCAGAGGACTCACCAACTTACCCCTCCACACAAGCAGGGTTAGCACCGATTGAAGGCATGTGTGCCATTGGCCTGCAGTACGTTACAACACATTGCGCCAACGTGTACCCACTTGGGCAGTCGAGATTAAATGTCTTGCCCAGGGACAGAACGCAGATGCCGCGGGTCGGGATCGAACATACAACCTTTCAGTCTGAAGTCCAGGGATCCAACCAACCAGCCACCGCACTCCTGACCGATGCGATTTGCGACAATCTCTCACGCTCCCTTAATCAAACTTTTTGGGCCCACCTCGTGATACTGGTATTGCTGTTTGAATATGGATTTGGCGCTGGATTTTGTAATATTTCAGTTCACCCTTACCCAACGTAAACAGAAGATGACACTTGTAAAAATAAAAAAAATAAAAAAATTGTGTGCCCCAAAAACATCTTTTGGCCCCTCATAGGAACGAGCTCCACGTGCTCGTTCCACTGGGAATAAGCTCCGTTTGCGAGGCAAAAAGAGAACAAACTTAAAATAAAATTTGAATGGTGATTTTTGCGAATGGCCCTAGTCGGTTATGGTAGCGTCACGTTAGGTGAAGGCTAAATGACGTGGTGACTGGTATTCTTTATCGAGGAAGGTGGGGGGGGGGGGGGTCGAAATGTGCATCAGCAACAAGTTTAGGTCACATATTCGTCCCATGAGTTCCAATGTGTTCTATGTGCCAGTGGGCACATAGAACACATTAAAACTCAGGGGACGATTTTTTGCTCGGCTGGCTGGACATTTTTGTAGCTCAAAAAATGCGTCACAGCTGATCACTTAAAAATAAACAACTGGCATCCGCTTAGCCGTTTCGAGACCGACGGCTGCCGCTCGTGGTGGCGTTTTTACGGTCCTTGAATGAGGGAGTGAAAATCACCACCCGGATACAGTCAATCTAACTCCGAACCGCTCCGTTCACAGTTCAAATACTATTATTATCCATTCAATATTAGATTGGGTCCGGATTCATTTTCTCAAACAATTTCGTGACTAAGTGTGCGTAAACTTGATAATAGCTTGGCCGCTCTTCAATACTGAATCAGTTTTTTAGTCATACGCTGATATATACAGTTTATATAAGTGTTACCACGCAGTTCTGAAACGCGCGCGAATTGGTTATATTATGTTGCCGAACAAAGCAAGCGATAATTAACCCCCACGTCATTGTGTAATATTACCATGGTCGGCCTTGTCATTCCGAGGTATTAGTAAGGATCATGAAATTGAAAAAGTGACATAATCAGAATAAACTTCCGGTGATTAATAAAACATACCTTCCTCGAGTATAAGTTACACTTTGTTTCAGTTCGTTCTGAGCACTATGGCTGTGTATGGGAGCATCTAAGGGTCATATCGAAATTTTTTAAAAAGTGGATTTTTTTATCTCGAAATTTCGACTTTTAATATCGAATTTTCGAGATAAAAATTCAAAATTACGACATATCACTTAGAGGCTTCCGTAGCAAGCAATACGCAAACAGTATTTGTATTTTCACACTATCACGTCATTCAAGGGCCTATATAAGCAATGGAATTCTGTTTATTTTGAATATTCTCACCTCCGATATTCCTTTAATCCAAATTAAATATACACAAAATGTACATCAAAATGAAGGTTGGGATGTATGGAACACGAAACACATGTGTAATCAACTCATAGAGTAGACTGTAGGCACCACTGGTTCCTGGAAGTCTACTGCCGTATTCGCACCAGAACTGATAATTTAATAACATTTCACGAAAACAACTTGTGGCCAAATGTGCGTTACATATCCAAGAACAAAGCTAGGGGATAAAAATTCTTCAAAACACGGCGACAGAGCTGCATTGGGGAAAATTCCAACCCCTTTGCTTTTGTTTACGTATGAGTATACTTTCGATTTCCGGCCGACGTCATCGGACAGAAAAAGCATGTAAAAACAACGGCGTCTAAAATCAAATAATGAAAAAATAATGAAGGATCGCCTTCATACAGTATACTGTTATTAGATAGAGATTGCACAGTTGCCATATTCAATGCAAGGTATCATGATACCTGTTGAAATTTCTTAGAATTACGATTTTGTTTTTTGATGGAAATTCGTGGTAACGAGTGATTTGCGCATGTCTGTCGAGCATGGAAACCATCTTCAATAAAAAATGCAGACAGTGTTGTCCTTTTCCAAAGTGCAGGTCTATCGCTCGAAAGTGTTTTGAATGCCTAGCTTTGTTCTTGGATATATGAAGCACATTTGGCCACAAGTTGTTCTGATGAAATATTGTTTTATTATCAGTCCTGGTGCGAATACGGTAGCAGACTTCCAGGAACCAGTGGTGCCTACAGTCGACTCAACGAGTTGATTACATATGTGTTTCGTGTTCTATACATCCCAACCTTCATTTTGATTGATAATTTGTGTATATTTAATCTGAATTTAAGGAATATCAGAGGTGAGAATTTCAAAATAAACAAAATTCCATTACTTATATAGGCCCTTAATCAAATGTATGTAAACGAATGGTGTGTTCGGTGGTAAGAGATACGGGGTAAAGTATCGTGTCTCCAATTCATGCACTGACTTTTCTAATTAAAAAAATAAAATGGAATTTATTAAAGCCGAACCCTTCCTTTCTTGACTGCACCGCATTAAATTCCAGTGTCACTGGTTACTGCCCCTGCTGAAAGCAAGTTTAAATTTCCCAAGTAATATCGACGACGAGTTCACGGTTACGAGCGGCTAGCTCTGTCCAGTGTCCAGTACAGAATTCTCGCACCCGTTTCTGTTTTTGAACAAAAAATCCTTACTGGGTAATATTTCAACTACATCACCATCATACATCAACTACATCAAGACGCCTGTATTCGATTCGAGGATCGATTCGATTTCGAATAAGAGAGTTGACTCGATTCGAGATTCGATTCGAATCGAAAATATGTATTTGGAATATTTTATCAGTCGGGACATCAAGACGCCTGTATTCGATTCGAGGATCGATTCGATTTCGAATAAGAGAGTCGACTCGATTCGAGATTCGATTCGAATCGAAAATATGTGATTCGCAGGGCCCTAACCGGTGCTCAAACTTGATCATACTGGGCCTCAACAGCCCGTACATGTATCTGGTACTACCGACTAGGGCTGTCTGGTATAGCGATGAACCGATAAATACCGGTATTCAAACCAATATCGATTGAATACCGGTGTAATTATTAAAACATCGGTTTATCGCCATTATTTATTACCCACAATTTAATTTTCAAGATGTCTTGAGTTTTTTTTTAACTATAGCCCCGAATGAATAATATTATCCATTTACCCAGGAAATCGTCGGCATGTGCCCGCGTAATATACAAATTCAGCAGTTGAAAAAATAATTTTCAAAAATTTCAACAAAACTATATCATATGACCCCTCATTGGAACGAGCTCGCTGAGCTATGTTTCTGACGCAAAAATGAAAAAAATAAAAGAATTTTATTTGCGAATATCGTCTTCCATTCGTGTTAGGTAAAGGGTTAACCCTTTACCCAACGTAACGGCCAAAACCGGCCAGCGCTATTCTCAAAAATCGCCAATTAATTTTCATTATTTTTTTCATTTTTTGTCTCAAAAACATAGGTTATGACCCCTCGTTGGAACGAGCTCGTCGAGCTCGTTCCAACGAGGTGTCATAACCTATGTTTTTGAGACAAAAAATGAAAAAAATTAGTTATTCAAGAATTTTTTTTGCAAGTGTCGTCTGCTTTTCAAGTTAGGTAAAGGGTTAAGTCACAAATGTTTGCATGTAGTTTCTTTGAAACGCCTAGGCACTACTTTGATAATTCTTTATAGCCTCGGTTCTAAAGATGTATCAGAGTGCCTAGACGTCTCACAGAAACTTGTGTTACAGGCCGTGATATGTCACACCGCTGTATAATAATAATTGATTTTCTAGAGCGTAAAACCACAAAATAGTGCTCTAAAACGTTTGACAGAAATAAACACACTTTTCTGAAATAGAGTCACATCTGTTTTGGTTGCCTCTTAGATAGGTTTAGGAGAATGCTTCAGTAAATAGGAAAGTTTTAAGACTTCTTTTGAAGACATCGAGAGTTTCTGAAGTTCTGACACTAATTGGCAGGGAATTCCACAATGTGGGACCTATGATGGCGAACACACGATCACGAGCCTGATTAGATCTGCTAAAAGGTACAACTAGTTGAATTTGGTTTTTAGATCGGAGACTGCGCGTTGGTTTATATATGGTGAGGAGCTCTTGCTGGTAAACTGTAGCCAGTTTGTGGATACATTTGAATACTAAGATCAATATTTTGAAATCAATCCTCTGTTTAACTGGAAGCCAATGTAATTGTCTTAAAACAGGTGTTATGTGTTCAGAGCTTTTGGTACCAGTAATTATCCTAGCAGCAGTATTCTGAACTTTTTAAAGCTTCTGAATCAGGCACTGGGGCAGCCCCACTAACACTGGATTACAATAGTCAAGTTGTGAGGTGATGAAGGAGTGCACAAGTTTTTCAAGTGCTGACTGGTTAAGATAAGGTCGCAGTCTTCCAATATTACGAAGCTGCCAGTAGCATTTTTGACATATTTTATTGATATGGACGTCTAGTTTTAAATTTGAGTCCATAATCAGTGCAATATTCCTGGCCGATCCACTTTTCATAGTGATGTTGTTTCCAACCAGAATTGATGTAACAGAGGGTGTAGGCATGCGAACTCTGGATATCACTAAGAATTCAGTTTTAGAGTCATTCATTTTCAGTTTAAAGTCTGTCATCCATCCCCGCACAAGATTTATGCAAGTATCAATTCATCCAAAATCTCAAATTTACAGAATTGCATATATGGGTATAATATTTATCACATGTAAAACACGAGATTTCCACTGTTCTGCCTGTACGATAAAAATAAAGTTGTATCACACATATGATGATACAAAACATGTTCGATTTCGTTTCCAACGTAAACAGAGAATGAACCCTTCTAAATAAATAACGTCATCATTGGTCGAATGCTCAGACGTCGAGATCGCTTGGAAATTCCAAGTTCCTCATTTAGATTTGTTTACCGGGGATATTTAAACAGTCAGACTCGAGTAAAAAATTTTCAAAATAAAAATAACGTTCTGACTGCTTGTTCCCTGACAAATACTTTCCACAACTGGTCATATAATGATGGAATGTGCTAAACGTATTAGCTATTTAAAAAAGTGTTTTTTGTGTTATTCCCTGCATTTTAGTCAGTCTTTAAGTTCGATCATCGTGACCGTGACACAGATCGACGTCAGTTGGTTTCAACCAATTGAATGCCGTAAAAATTAAAAAGCAAATTTATCAGTGATGTTTTGTTGGCCACGGCGGAAACGCAGCCAGTGGCGGCGCCAGAAATTTTTTTGTGGGGGGGGGGGGGGGGGGGGGCAACTAGGGGGGGGGCAGACTCCCATGAAGGGGGGGGGGGCAAATACGTAAAGGATCATATCATTACTTTGTTATGAGGTAGTCCAAACTTGGACCCAAAGTCCGTAATATACTTTTTTGGTTTGGTACGTCCTGTGGACGTACCAAACCAAAAAATTATATTACGGACTTTGGGTCCAAGTTTCGACTAAATGTAATGGTAATTAGCGGTCCTCCTTTCAAAAAATCCTGAATCCGCGTCTGGTGGGTCTGTGCGTGAGAGGGAGAGAGAGAGAGAGAGAGAGAGAGACTCATAATGCCCGTCTGTCATAATGCGAAATCCATGAATTTTTTTAGACAAGGGATATGGATAGACATGCCTTTGTTGGCTCATAACTTAATTATAACTTATAAGTATCTGCATCCGAGTCTTTAAATCTCTACTGCCTGGATGTGTTCATCAGCTAGCATGAGGCTTTGGGCTAAGTGTGTATGGGAAATTATTGGGAATAAAAAAAGAGAGGGGTGTGTGTGTGAGAGAGAGAGAGAGTGACTGAATGTGTTTGTGTGCGAGGGTGGATGGAAATGCATGCGAGATGGTTGGGGGACAACTGGGGGGGGGAAGCCTTCGTTGGGTGTGGGGGGGGGGGGGGGGGGGGGGCAAATGCCCCTCATGCCTCCCCCCCCCCCCCCACCGTAGCGCCGCCACTGAACGCAGCTATCGAGTTAAGTGCTTTTCGTTCAATTCTTCTGACGACTGGTTGTTGCATGGGAGGTGTGTGATAAGCACAGATCTGTACATACGTTTGAATGGGTTAAGAATGATCACACTCGATTGCTTTGGCGCAGAATATCACTCGAGCCTTCGGTTCTCGTGATATCCTGGGCCAAAGCAATCTCTTGCGACAATTCTTTACCCATTCAAACGTATGTGTGGTTCTGTATATATGTCTGGAAAAAATACGTCTGGCTACGCGTCTAAATGGGGTTAAACCTTTACCTAACGTGAAAAGCAGACAAAAAAAAAATTCTTGAATAACTAATTTTTTTCATTTTTTGTCTCAAAAACATAGGTTATGACCCCTCGTTGGAACGAGCTCGACGAGCTCGTTCCAACGAGGGGTCATAACCTATGTTTTTGAGACAAAAAATGAAAAAAAAATAGTGAAAATTAATTGGCGATTTTTGAGAATAGCGCTGGCCGGTTTTGGCCGTTACGTTGGGTAAAGGGTTAATAGAATCGTAGCGGCGTGATAAAAATTTTTCCTATAGATAATGTTCTTGTTCAAAGCTGCATAATATCTCACAACTCCCCGTTGAATATATCCGATAATAAATCCGTGTCTATTATGTCACTGTTTAGAATCGGTTTCGTGAGAACCCATACAGTATACATGTATGTTCTTTCGCCATAACTCACAGCTTTGTGACCAATACACTGTTGGCAGAAAATATGACCTTCTTGATAATAACACGGGGAATCCGCTGTAGTGGTGCGATCATGGACATAGACAGGACGATACGCCGATTAAACGCACGAACGACGGAATGTTGTATTACATGGTAAGCGCACTATTGTTTACACGTGATTTTTTGTCGATACCCTGTGTTATCCGAAAATAGTATGTATAACATTTTTAAAAATGACTATTTTTATTCACTAACCCATTTGGTCATTGTTATCTGGAAAGTAATCCGTTGAACATGTTTTTAGAGACTAGCCAACCCGCTAAACTTTTCATCAGATATTTTCGAACTTATTTCCATAGAATTAGGAGTAATCAGCTTATAGTAGTTTGGAACTAAAAAAAGTCATAACCGGGAGCGCCCCAGGCTAAATGAAGTTGGGTGGGCGAAAAATATTTTTCTGCTCCCAGCAGAAAAATATCTCTCCCCATTTCACTTCGTCTCGTGTGTATTAAAAGTGTGTACCCCCCCCCCCCCCCATAGTGAAGACCCATTGTCTTCCCCAGGAAAACAGGCGCCCCGGAAACACTTCCGGTCAGAGGGGGGGGGGGGGGGGGTCAGACTCCGGGAACAGCAGGGCATTTACTCGCACTAGCAGCCCCGCCAGGACAATCCGAAGCATGCATGTCTCGAATGTCGAAGGCTCGAGATGGGGGAGTTTGGGGGGAGGTCCCCCTCTCATATGGAGGGGAGACCGCCTCCCAAATTCCCTACCCCCCCCCCCCCCATTGAATTTTGAAAGCTCCCAGAACGGATTTGGGATGTATTTTAGCTTTACTTCGAGAATAAATCATTGACAAAAATTGAGTGACGAACCAAGGAAGGCCAATATCTGCCCCCCTCTCGCCCCTGTGGTCCGACGGCAGAGAGGACAGCTGCCCTCTGCCCCCGTACGTCCGGTGTGCTTCCGGTGTCCCTGTTAATTCGTCATGCCAGCTGGATCACCCTGAGTAATTTGTGAAAGATTGAGTACCCAGGAACTTAAGGAATAACTGCGACAAAAAACCCAGATTATATCAATGTGAAAGTAAGAGAACCGATTTTAGGAATGCCAATTATGAATGTATAAAAGACTGATATTTTTCAGGAAAAGTATTGGGGCCAATACTGACACCCATGACTAAGTCATAGGTCATACCTACTTGCTCAAAATATGTATCCAAGTACACCAATGAAATATTACAATTTTGAATAAATTCCACCCAAACCAAATAAACACGGAACGCGTAAGTGTATCAAAATGACAGATTGGAAGATTACCTAAATACATTATTTTATTGATTTACAATTGGCAATACCCGGGAAGTGGCTTAGGAATCTTGACTGGGGTGGCGTTGAGGTTATCACTTGAATAATTCCAAATGCAACCCCTCCCTTCCCATCGGTCGGAAACGTTGCGACTGGCGCCGTCGAAAATTGTAACTTCAAGGAAATCCAATTCTATTCTACTCGGTCGGCTATATTCCGAATGGAGATCCTTTTTGTCGGACATTCCATTTCTCTGTTGGATTGTTTAAAGGGTTTGGGTCTGAAAGTCATTAAATTGTGCTACCTATCAGTCGTGAAGTAAACATTCTTTCAAATTTTGTGTAATTTGGAATCTGCAAATTAAAGATTTTTCAAATAATGTTTGGGGAAGGGGTGATACACTCCTCTCGTAGGCTCCACGCATGCTTTTACCAGGTAATAAAATCATCAGCAGCAAAATTTTAAGTACTGTACGTGGAGAGTGGATTGTAGCTAAACCACTAGCGGAGTGGAGTTATCGCCCAAACTATAAGTTTCAAATTTTGTACATATCTTCTAAAAACACAAGCAATGTTTCAGCCAATGGACCTCCGGGTTTAACCCGGAGGTCCATTGGCTGAAACTTTGCTTGTGCTTGTTATGCTTTGCAACAAATTTGCAATTATTGCTTGGGTGGAATCTCCACTCTGCGGATGATTTAGTGATAATTCACCCTCCACGTACTGTAAAGAAGCAACGGGCTGTACTTGATGCTTCATTAATTAAATCTTTGATGATTATTCCTATAATTTGTGTTTGAAAAATAATATTGTTTCCTGGATACACTTGGAAATATACGTGGAAGTATTGTCCGCCTGTGGAAAGTGACCAGTCTACGGCGACTGGGAAGTGACCAGTCTACGACGACTGGAAAGTGACCAGTCTACGACGACTGGAAAGTGACCAGTCTACGGCGACTGGAAAGTGACCAGTCTACGACGACTGGAAAGTGACCAGTCTACGACGACTGGAAAGTGACCAGTCTACGGCGACTGGAAAGTGACCAGTCTACGGCGACTGGGAAGTGACCAGTCTACGGCGACTGGGAAGTGACCAGTCTACGACGACTGGAAAGTGACCAGTCTACGACGACTGGAAAGTGACCAGTCTACGGCGACTGGAAAGTGACCAGTCTACGACGACTGGAAAGTGACCAGTCTACGACGACTGGAAAGTGACCAGTCTACGGCGACTGGAAAGTGACCAGTCTACGGCGACTGGAAAGTGACCAGTCTACGGCGACTGGGAAGTGACCAGTCTACGGCGACTGGAAAGTGACCAGTCTACGACGACTGGAAAGTGACCAGTCTACGGCGACTGGAAAGTGACCAGTCTACGACGACTGGAAAGTGACCAGTCTACGACGACTGGAAAGTGACCAGTCTACGACGACTGGAAAGTGACCAGTCTACGGCGACTGGAAAGTGACCAGTCTACGGCGACTGGAAAGTGACCAGTCTACAGCGTTTAGTCTACGACGACCGTACTGTACCTCGTAATGGGCGTTCTACCCCACAATTCATTTCCACTGGTATACTTCACTTCACTTGAAGGTTTCAGTCATTGTTATCATGTAAGAGGATTAAGGGAGAGATCCAAGGTCGCAAAGACACCTTTGAAAACCAAGCTTGACCAAGTCACATCACAAAGCTATATAATAACGTAAATAATATTAAATTAATTGGGCATATAATAGCCTATTCCGCTTGAAAAACCCCTTTGTATCCCATTGCGAGCGAAACCTTCTTCTTGTGATTCGTTTATTATTAACTTCCTTTGAGAGTGCGAATGGTGTCACATGTACAGATTAGGACAAAGAAAACAGTGGGAAGTGATACTTTCTGAAAAAAAGAAGCGCTGAAAAAAGATGTTTTCTCTTCAAGGTGAATTGTATGCCATTGTATTGTTTGGATATTTTTTCTTAGTTTTCTATTTCTTTTTTCCGTATAATGTTTCATACCTTTTTAACAACTCTATCATTATGATGGTTTAATTTATTTATTGAAGTTTCCAGTTATGTGGAGGATAAATAACGAGTTAGTTTAAACAGTATTCATTTAGTATTTGACATGTGTATACATTTTACAATAACTATAAAGTTAAAAAACAAGTATGAACAACACTAAATACAGTGGTATACACAGAACAAGGAAAGCAGATTATGTGGGAGAGGGATTCGACATAATCTGCTTTCCTTATTCTGTGTATACCACTGTATTTAGTGTTGTTCATACTTGTTTTTTAACTTCATAGTTATTGTAAAATAACGAGTTGACCTTGGACAGGCGAGAGAAAGCTCTCCAGGCGAGGGCCGTTAGGCCCGAAACGGGGAGCTTTCTCTCCCCTATCCAACATTTATCCTACTTAAAATCTTTCTGTTGTTGTAAAATCTCCAACAGTTAGCTATTGGCTGTATAGCTGGGTAACCTGTCGATCCGGCCCCAAAAGACAACCCGTCCTCAGACATTCCGGCCTCCGCAAAAGAAAAACACAAATAATTGGAAAAGTCAAATGCAAAGAAACATTACATCACACAGCATTACAGTTAGCTAAAAAGGAGCAGTTCAGTGAAGAATTTTTATTTAACCCTTTTATTCAACCTAACGCACGAAGCAGATAACATTATTCTGGAATAACTAAAATAGCGCTGTTCTCAAAAATTACCATTCGATTTTCATTCTTCTTTTCATTTTTTTGTGTTAAAAAGATTTGTTATAACACAGTTAAAACATTTAGGTTTATACAAGGTTGTGAATAGACTAATGATAGAAGTTAAGTAACAAGTCGTTAAAATATAAGTTTTCATTTCAATTTTGTGTTTCTTTTTCTTAATTCATATTTAATTTTGCCAACCAGACTACAATAAAAATAACTACAATTAACTGGGGCCGGATCGACTACGGTACATGGGGACGGATCGACTCGGGACGGATCGTCTGAGTACGGATGGTCTGGGGACGGATCGACTCGAAAATGTACAGCTGTTTCACACATCCATTAAACTTTGAACCCTTGTATTTAACGGAATCGCGTCTATGACATAATTTTTCTGTATTTCACTGGTGGTGTACAAGCCAGAACTTTTTTCCTCGCAGCGTTTAGACTAGTTCCCTTTCCCGTCGCCTCGTTAGTTACGCTTCGAAAAGTTTCCAAATTTCGTTATACAGTTCGTCGCCTGAGTGCTAAAATGTTCTATGTCCCCTGTGAGACATAGAACATTCTAGCACTCAGGCGAGGAATTATCGATCGGCTGTCGCGTAGTGTAAAAATGAAAACGTCCAAAGCAAAATAAAGTCGGAAAAATCTTTTTTCGACTTTCACTTACATTATTCTGTTATGATATTCCCCACACCATTTATGTTATCACGGAACTAAATATTTTCCCATAGACGACCATCATAACGTTCAGGTGGGAAAAATATGATCGCATCACTTTAATTTTGGCATTCAAATAACTCTGTCAAGTTTAGTCCTTCAGACAACTTTTTCTGATCCGAAAACAGAGGGTCATGCAACAAATAAGAGAGAAAACTGACACAAAGGGAAGTACCGGTCACGTGCACATATTTTTCAGGGAATTCCCTACAAAAACACACAAAAAGTAAATTGTATTTTTTAGGTCCAAAAGTCATCAAGTCACCCTCTTTTTTACCAGGAATATTCAACAATAATGCCAGATGTCAATAGAATGTTTCAAACGTTTATTGAAACAATATATTTTCCCAAGTCTGTTTATTTTTAAAGATTGCATCATTTCCGAGAGCAACATTTTAAGGCGGTTATCTCCAATTTCAATATTTAGTTTCGCGATACCTACTATATAAACTACTGACGGCGACGTTCCATGATATGTTTCATACAATCCGAGGTATCATTTTGGTTATTTTAGCAATTTATTTGTCAAAATCTTCAGATATCCTGACATGCTTCGAACTTCTTTTAAAAAAGTTTCTCCCAGTTGTTTTGCAAATCCGCCCAAATTTGTATTTATATTTTTATAATCAGTCACAGCCACCAAATGGTCCGGCATGAAGGGACACCAGCCGAAGAGAAACAGCGATGCAAAATTCAACAAACATGCCCAATAGAAAAGATAACGAATGTAATTTAGACTGATTCCGTAAAGATTGTTTTTATTTTTTATCGACCCATTTGATCAGAACAGCTTCAAACAATAATCACGGACCCTTCACCTTTGGGTTTAAACATCGGAATTAAAATTTGTTTATCTAAATGAACTTTAATGCACGGGGATGTTTAATACACACAGAACTCGTTGGAATGGCGTAGTCATATTTCGCTCGAGCCAACGGCTCGAGCGAATATGACTCCGCCATTCCAAATCGTTATGTAAAACACCCAACGATTCAAACACACATCGCGTTCTGTCTTTTTCCAACTATTAAGAGTAGGATAGTCAAACTATATACCAAAGGATAATAATGGATGACGTTTGTAAAAAGTTTTAAATATTATTGCGCAATGGCTAATCGTGACCACAGCATGGAGATAAAGTCAAATTTAGTCAATCGTTTATACCTATGATGCCCATTTTAAAGAACTTCCACACCAAGTGTTTGTGACAGGGTTCTGTTTTACCAGTAAAACATAGCTTGTCTCCCTTTGTAAACAAGCATTTTCCTATTTCCGAGAGTTTCCACGGGGGGGGGGGGGGGGGGGGGGGGGGGGGGTGATGGGTCATCAGCTACATTTTGGAGGCGAAAACGAAAATGTTTTATTACTTGGGGAATGTTTTTCAAATACGATCAGTGTTGTACATAAAAATACAGTATTCAAATTGTATTATTTTCACGTTTACTTACAAAATTTAGCTTAGTCATAAATTATGTGTTGAAGACAAAAACGAAAATGTTTTGTTACTCGAAATGTGTTTTCCCCTCTGATACGGGGTAGGCCAGGAATGAACTGCCTTCCCAACATGGCATTTTGGGGTTTTTTAACACGTTTCAGACCCTTGACCCTTCCATGAACTTTTTGACACCCAGCTTGCCGGAATACTGAAATCTGTCCGCCAGGCATTGCTCACTGATACAGGGACAAAAATCATAGGGTACACGAATTTTATTGAATTTCCAAGACAACCGCGAGGCCAGTGCACAGTGAATATTTGCGAAATCAAGTACACATGGGGAGAACCGCCGATGGTTTATATCAGGTATATAGCCAAAAGGGTGGGGAGACTGGTGGTTTAGATCATGCTTGTAGCCATAGGGAAGAAGTACGACTGGAGGCTCCCCCTCCAAAAAAAAAAAAAGATATTGGCCAAACGCAAGTTTCACAAGTCATAGGGTGACGGAATGGTTTCCAATATAGGAAAAACGCCTCAAATTCGTTGTTAGAAAACTGAATGTTGCAGACGTTTCTCGGTGGAGATCCCCCAAATCTCCACAATATCCTTCCGCATATCATGCAGCACTCCACACACCACACCCACACCCTCAACACACACACACAAACGTGGCTGGTTAATATATCTGCCTACATTAACATTTGAACACGTTTAATGAAAACCCGCAAAAGTGTTTGGACCCGAATAGCTCGGAGCTGTCTGTTGATTTCGTTTATTGGAAGTTTCAAAAGGAAACATGGCTTTTTATGACAAGCTACTTCACTGATAATCCGCCATTAACCCATTTAATGCCACGCCCACTTTAGTCATATGTAGAGGACCACTATGTACACCTGTATGCGGGGAAGTTTAATCATATTTATGACATACTTGTAACTCATTATCTGCTTAATTGTTGGAAAGGGCTCTCTGAGCCCTTTCCAACAATTAATCAGATGGTAGCTTTGATCTGCGCATACCAAAACGTACAGATAATTATCATACGATATGTGACAATAGTCGCACTCGACAGCTAAAGTGTTAAGAATATACCTATCAGTATCACACCAACACCAAGTAAGTGTCCACCTTGACTCGTTGTTTAACGAATGTATGTTTACAATAATTTGCAAGTTTGTATTCTTCCCAAGAAAAAAATAGCAACTCTTAGCACCTGGACGTTCATATTGATGGCATGGGCAGTATCTGTACTTTATCATATGACTCGTCCATTTTGTTCACTTTAAAACATTTGATATTTTGTTTTCATATTAATCATTGATAAATAAAGCCATCCGTCAATTTCATTGGTCAGTTTCAAAACTAGACAATTTGATTGGCAGAACAAAATAAAACTGGGCCACATTTTCATAATTTGCATAATTAGAGTTGGGAGCTTTCATTGGTCAATTTCAAAACTGGACAATTTGATTGGCTAAACAAAATACAACTGGGTGACATTTGCATAATTTTAGTAGGGAGAATTTACATTATCTGTCCTATTTAGGGTGGGTTATATTGTATTAATCTTTTACCTACAAGAAAAACGCCATTCATTTTTTTTTATATTTTCACTTTTTGCTTCCAAAACATAGGTTATGACCCCTCATTGGAACGAGCTCGTCGAGCTCGTTCCAATGAGGGGTCATAACCTATGTTTTGGAAGCAAAAAATGAAAATTTTTACTTAAACAGGGATGTTTTTTCCAAGTGCCGTCTGCAACTCCAGTTAGGTGATGGGTTATTTACTTATTTATTGGTGTTTAAGGTCACATATTTATGCACAATGGCTAATCATGACCGTTACAGTTTTACGGGTGGAGGAAGCCGGAGTACCCGGAGAGAACCACCGAGCAACGACGATCAGCTGTCAGCTCCCCAACATCGTAACTCCGCACTGCAGCACAGGCAGGGTTAGATTGGTTGAAGACATGCGTACCATCGACGTGCAGTACGCCTTAGTACACGGCGTCATCGTGCCCCCACGTGGGCAATGGAGATGAAGTGTCTTGCCCAAGGACACAACGCGGTTGCCGCAGGTGGGATTCGAACCGAGGACCTCTCGGCTTGCATCCTGCACCTCTACCTACTGAGCCACCGCGCTCCCAGGTGATGGGTTAAAAAGTCCTACTAAGTGGCTAATTTGTGCGTGTGTGTGTCATATGATAAATAGAATATGAAGTGAGTGTTTTCCTCATATAATATTTATAAAACTCGTCCGAATTTTCCGTTTCGGCTCGCCAGAGGCTCGCCAAAACGGAAAATTCTTAAATATTATATGAGAAAAACACTAATCCCATATCCTCTATATATGTTACGATGCGCACACAATTGATATTATGAACAAAAAAGTTTGAGAACATCAAAAAATGGTGAAAGCGTCGTTTTCTTTTTTAAATGGTTTCAGCAGAGAACAATAGTTAAACGTTCAAACTTATTGGGAAAGAAATTGTGAAAAGCCAGCTTCTGTATTAGTATTCTGCAGGAAAAATGGCTGAAGTTTGTGAAATAAAGCGCACGTCGATGTTAAAACTTCGCTAACATTTCGAACTTTAAATTTATATGAAATTCCCATACCCTTAGTTATAAATTATCCGACAGCTTTGGAAAATTAAGGCGAGCTGACTTTCCTGTATACCTGTTCCAATGACGACATTTGTCAGCCATTAGGGCTGCACGGTATATCGATAAACCGATATATACCGGTATTCAAACCAATATCGATTGAATATCGGTGTAATTACAAAATATCGGTTTATCGTCATTATTTATTTACCCACAATTTAATTTTCAAGATGTCTTGAATTTGTTAACTTTATCGTCTGCTTGTGCCCTCGTAATATACAAATTCAGCAGATGAAAAAACAATTTTCAAAAATTTTCAACAAAACTATATCATGTGACCCCTCATTGGAACGAGCTCGTTGAGCTCGTTCCAATGAGGGGTCACATGATATAGTTTTGTTGAAATCTTTGGAGAAAATCTGATAAATTAATTTTGAAAATAATAAATTTTGATATCGTCTGCGTTCGGTAAAGGTGTTTCGAACCGCATCATCAAGGCATGCTAATTCGTTCCGACTGTGATGCCTCGAGTCTCGATTGTGGTACTTGTGTTCATATATCTGAACAGTTTTCGATATACCCGTATACCGTGGTATTTTTTTGAATACCGATAACGGTATTCAGTTTTGAATATCGTTCAGCCCTATCAGCCATGGTTCCACAAGTGTCCAAGGTTATTCGGGTAATTGACTAACGACATAAAGATACCAACTGCAATGTTAAATAAAGAATTTTATAATTACATAATTTTTTTTTTAAATAAATATTGTTTAAACTAAATAAATAATTCCAGTTCGAACCAAAATAATCAAAGCCCAATTTCTTATTTCGCAAATGAGCGAGTCAAATGCATCCCGTTTTTAAATGTCTATCCCCGCTCTTAAACCACCACCTAAACGGCCAACGTGTTATTTTTAGTGGATTTTACCGATGTCTCTAACAACCAGAGAGGGGACAAGAAAAATTAGCGGGAATGCACCAAGGGGGCCCCAGACCCGGAGAAAACTTTGATGTTGCGAATTGAAGGAAGGCGGCTTTCTTGTTACTGAGCGATCAATGGCAGTCCGCAGAGAGGACATTTCGATGGTGTTTTTTATCATCTTCATCGATCATTCAACAAAAATGGTTCTACCGGGGGGTGGGGGGGGGGTGGAGGAGGACCCGTCGGAAAGGCCATAGTTCGGCCCAGTCGGAGAAAATTTTGATTTTTGAAACTGGAGGATCGCTGTTCCCTTTCATCTAGCCTGCGTGTATATCGAATGGCAGTCTTCATACAGAACATTTTGATATACCGGCAGTCTATGCAATCAGATCCATTTCGCCTTTTGGTCATTTTCATAAAATTTCACGTACCAACAGGTGTTCGGCTGCATCAATTTTAGGTACTCGAGGGGAAAACCCAGTAGGGGCCTACCTGTAATTTTCCCGGTGATCCATACTGCCAATCCGTCTCTCCAACCAAAGTCTTATCGGATCGGAGTTTAACCCTTTACCTAACGTAACGGCCAAAACCGGCCAGCGCTATTCTCAAAAATCGCCAATTAATTTTCATTATTTTTTTCATTTTTTGTCTCAAAAACATAAGTTATGAGCCCTCGTTGGAACGAGCTCGTTGAGCTCGTTCCAACAAGGGGTCATAACCTATGTTTTTGAGACAAAAAATGAAAAAAATTAGTTATTCAAGAATTATTTTTGCAAGTGTCGTCTGCTTTTCAGGTTAGGTAAAGGGTTAACCAGCAAACATGAAAACGCATCATTTTGCATTTTCGACAATTTTATTTTGTACTAAAATCGAACTTTCAACTCTGTTTACTTGTTATACATCGCAAGGTGAACAGGTGAAGGTTACGCAAGGAGACACATCGCTTTACTGTTCAACTGTTTTCCTCCTTGACTCATTATGTTAATAGTTCATTTGTAGATGTCCCCTATTAAATTTTGTCAACATGATCTATATGATGCAAAGGTCCACAGTTCACACGAATTAGTTTGTTTCATGTGATGACTTGTAACATGCAGCAAACTGAAATCGGGTTTACAATAGGGGTCAAAGCTGTTTACAGGTGAACAGTTGTTCCACCTGATTCGGAGGAGCAGTAATTAATTTGTCAGTTACGCACAATTTATGTGTTCACACGACCCATAATGTATGGAGGATACAGGTTACGCGGTTTCGTTTGTCAAACTTGTTCACTTGTTACGTACGGAAAAATAAAATGGGGTATGCAGTTACAGTCCGCGACAGAAGCGGCGGTGCCAGGGGGCACATGGGGTACGTGCCCCTCCACTTTTTTACCACAAATATGTTTCGCAGTTTCACAATGAGTTAAAATGGGCGCATGCAAACGTGTCAATATACGGGCATTTCTGTAACATTGTTTGCAAATCCAAACAATATTTGACTAATGCAGTCACACATATACCAAATTTGGAAATTTTCATGTGGTTTTACAAATATTTGGGAGAGAGACAGTTGTGGATGTAATACTCATATTTGCATCCTACACTGCACGAATAAGTTGTCGGCAGACCCCGGTTAATGTGAATACATTCTGAAAGTGGCAAGGATTGAAGGTTATTGCACCTCCCTTCTCACGTCGGTTTATTGTGTGTGTCAATCTGGGACTAATGCGGGGACACACATATAAAATATGGAAATTTTCATGCTCATGTTAGGAAACAATTCTGAACAAATCCCTGATTTCTTACAATCAGGGTGATGGACAACTGTAGACGAAAAACCCATTGTTGCATCCTACGTTGCTTATAATGCCATTACAGCAATCGGGATTGATTCCGATTGTTGACAGCCCCCAAGTTCATAATAACGTCATTACAAAAATTGGGCACGCACGCACGCACGATCGGACGCACGCACGCACGGCCGCACGCACGTACGCACGCACGCACGCACGCACGCACGCACGCACGCACGCACGAGGTTTGTGTTCAACCATCACTTTCCACAAAAATTCGCCATTTTATTATTGTTTTTCTATTTTGCCTCAAAAAATAGCTCGTCGCCCCTCCTTGGAAAAGCTTGTCGAGATCGCTCGAATTACGGGGGTCATATAATCTATGTTTTTGAGGCAAAGGACAAAAGATTCAAAACTTTTCAGTTAATCGGAAATTTTCTTTTGGATCTGTCGTCTGCTAGTCGTGTTATGTAAACAGTTAACTACTCATCCGTCAAGCATCATAAACAAGAATCACCATCTGATTTTTATCGTCACGAAAATAGAAATTCGATAAAATTATCACCTCTGAATTTATTGGACGAGCGAGGAAGGTCCAATTAAACCTTTACCCTACAAATCGGCGTCATCCGCCCGCGTAATATGCAAATTCAGCAGTTGAAAAAATATTTTTCAAAAGATTTCAACAAAACCATATCATGTGACCCCTCGTTGGAACGAGCTCGTCGAGCTCGTTCCAACGAGGGGTCACATGATATGGTTTTGTTGAAATATTTTGAAAAATTTCAAAAAATGATATTTAAAATAATAAATTTTGATATTGTCTGCGTTAGGTAAAGGGTTAAGAAGCATTTTTAAAGTAATCTGCGAGCATGTTTTTATACTTCCTGGGGATGGAATTAGCAAATATTACCTCCTAAACTTAAAAGTAATGGAAAATCGATTTTTTTTGTCTATTGCACAGCTCAAAACAGGCTGTACGATTTCAACCAAATTTGGGATACTATGTAATGCCTTAAAATATAGTGAAATGAGGTATCGTCATGTCTGTGAAAACGCTTATTTCCAAAACCATAAAACTTTCAACATTTTTCTACATAGCTCAAAAACAAGCTGTACTATTTCAACCAAATTTGGCAAACTTATACACTGTCACAAAATCTAGTGAAATGAGGGATCGTCATATTTGTGGAAACTCATATTTTCAAAATATTCTGCCAAAACCATCAAAATGTCACCATTTTTCAAAAGTCTCAAAATTATTTATAATTATTTAGCTCAAATTTTACATACTTTTAGAGCATAATATGATACACCAAAATCACTGCACAAATATTTCAAAATTAATCCGAATTGGCCAAAAAATGACATGAATATAGCAATTTTCTTCAAAATTCACCTACATCAAGGGCAAATTTATCTGATTGCAAGGTTGTTTTAACAATTATTTTGGTATGGATAGATGCAACAATGATTGCGGAAGATAGTTACCGTTTACGTTTTAATCTCAGATTTAACCCTCAAGCGCAATGAGGGCGAGAATAAGAGTACCGTTTGAAAATGCCAAAATCAGCGAACTTTGGTTGCTTTATCTATCATTTTGGAAAGGGTTAATTTAGAACACTTTGCTTTGGAATATGCAGAGATGCTTAATGAATAAATCCGCTGTCCAAAGTTATACTCTGGGGCTTAACCCAACATATGCTTTGGCCACTTCAAGAATAGTACTGTCCGAAAAAAAAGATTTTTAGTGAATTTTGCAAATTTCTGTACTCATTTGCTTTAATTGCAAGGTTGTTGTAGCAATTATTTTTATATGTGTAGATGCAACAATGATTGCAGAAGAAAGTTACTGCTTACTTTTTTATCTCAAGATTTAACCCTCGAGCACAATGAGGGTGGGAATAAGAGTACCGTTTGAAAATGCCAAAATTAGCCAACTTTGAATGCTTTTTTCTATCATTTTGGAAAGGGTTAATTTCAAACACTTCGCTTTGCTATGTGTAGTCTGCCTTTTCACATTAAAAAGTTGAGAAAGCCCATAATTTGTCCAAGAAATTACACTTCTCTAGTTTGTGTATGAAAT
This sequence comes from Pictodentalium vernedei, assembly GCA_031216915.1. NCBI lineage: Eukaryota > Metazoa > Mollusca > Scaphopoda > Dentaliida > Dentaliidae > Pictodentalium > Pictodentalium vernedei. The sequence continues at coordinate 117,780,918 of CM062294.1, read as the reverse complement.
TTCCATACCATCAGTGTTTACTTTACTGACAGTTTTAGAAACCTAAGGGGATCTCTGTCCCGCAAATCTCAACCAATGACGAAAATTGTCAGCCATTATTTTTGTTTTGCCTTCCTAATTATATTTTATGATCTCTCATTGGAACGTGATGGTTCGTTATCATTGACTCGAGTTAGTTGATGGTCAAAAAATTATTCAAAATTTTCCACAACTGATTTCCATAATAATATGAATATTAAAAGCAAAGAGATTCAAAAGGGTGAACAATGTTGATAAAATGGTGTGGCGTTCAAGGCGGGTTTCTCTGTTCACAGAGTGGGTTCAATTGCAGTTTAATTGAGTGTAAAGGTGGAGTGCGGTTTATTTTAAATCCACGCCTTCAGACTGGAAAGGAGTGAAGGTATCCATTTGCTCTTGCTGCTAATCGAGTACTTTTTACGAGACGAGATTTAATACCAGGACTATTTATTGTTCCAAACATGTCGGGCATACAAATAGGATTCTGTGGTACATAATCGGGTCTCGTTTGGGGCCAACATTACCAACGTGGAGCACGTTAAGTAATCAATAAGTTCGCGTCTTGACAGTTGCAGGTATTTATAGATATACATGTATTCACACCCACCTTCAATCTTGTTTAACCCTTTACCTAACATGAAAAGCAGACGACACTTGTAAAAAAAAATCTTGAATAACTATTTTTTTAAATTGTTTGTCTCACAAACATAGGTTATGCCCCTCATTGGAACGAGCTCGACGAGCTCGTTCCAATGAAGGGTCATAACCTATGTTTTTGAAACAAAAAATGAAAAAAAATAATGAAAATTAATTGGCGATTTTTGTGAATAGCGCAGGCCGGTTTTAGCTGTTACTTTGGGTAAAGGTTTAACGGGGCGCGGTTACAGATAAGAGGCAGAGCTGCAGGCTGCAAACCAGGAGGCTCTCGGTTCGAATCCCACCTGCGGCAACCGCGTTGTGTCCTTGGGCAAGACACTTCACCCCCATTACCCACGGGGGGGGGGGGGGGGGGGGCACGGTGACGTTGTGTACTATGGCGTACTGCACATCGATGGTGCACTTGTCTTCAACCAATGCTAACCCTGCTTATATGGAGTTAGTACGTTGGGAAGCTGACGGTTGTTCGCCTTTGCTCGGTGGTTCCCTTTGGGTACTCTGGATTCTTCCACCCGTAAAACTGTCGTTGTCATGGTTAGCCATTGTGCAGAAATATGTGACCTCAAAACACCAATAAATAAATAAATCATCTTGTTTAACGTTGTGAGGACTTGTTGTTTTTTTTTCATTTGTTCTAAGACAAGCAAGTCCCCACAAAATCAGGAAGACAAACTCTAACCTATTGTTTTCTCTGTGAAAACATGGAGAAAATAAAGTAAATCATTGTGGGAACGTTAGCAAAATTGTCTAAGTTCTCATAACGTAGTGAAAACAGACCTCTACTCAAATAACCACACACATGCCGTCTTGTTTAACCGCCTTCGATATTGTTTTCTTTTTTGTTCTCGGTGAAAAACTAGTATTCAACCGATTATCAACAATGGCCGCTGACCAATTACAGGTTATTTGAGCTCACAATCGGCCGATTGGGATGCCGATTACGACTGTAATACCGTGCACTGCTAGACAAGTCGAGGCTTGAAACTGAACTTATTTTACGGGTTTACAGTCCGTTCACTACTTGTTAAGTCGAGACTCGAAAGAACTACATTAAATTCAACTTATTTCTCGGGTTTTCAGTCCGTTCACTACACGATAAGTCGAGACTCGAAAGAATTACATTAAATTGAACATATTTCACAGTGTTATATTTCGTTGACTCAGGTCCAGTAACATTACCAGTCGCGCACACTTGGGCGATAAACGTGACTCTCAGAGCCACGTTTACCACCCAAGTGCGCGCAACTGGTATTTTTTACTGCGACCTGAGTCAATGGAGTGCAGCATTCACTTTTCCTGTATGCACTGGCGATTGCCGCAAGTACGCTCAATTATAAGCTTCGCATGTCTTTTAACTTGTATATCCCGTAAAGGGGCGTCTAGAGAGATTAAGAATACACATTGTGGTGGTTTTTTCAACTTTATTGAATGGTATCATTGACATCATTTTACATTAATAATTGAACAATTGCAGAAGATTATAAAATCACAAAATGGTTGAACCAATGATCCAGGAGCCGCTGCTGTTGTCATCCGATTGCCCACAGTCGGCCGATTTGGGTGGCCTTTTCCGATCATCCGTTGAACACTTCGACAAACACTCGGACAAACAAGTCTCCCCAAAATCAGGAAGAAAATCCTAACCCATTGTTTTCTTTGTGAGGACTCGGAAAAAACGAAGGAAATCTTTGTGGAACCCAAACAATCTAGTCTAGGTTCTCACAAAATCGGAAATACAGACTCGCCTTCAAAATCCAAGAACTAAGAGTTTTAATCTATAATTTTGGCGTAAAAATGTGAAATAAAAAGAAATATGAATGCTGATTTCTGTGAACAGGATGCAACAGTTATTTTTTTATTGAGGTTTAACGACACTCTCGACAGCCGGTGGTCACCTCCTGTCGGACAGTTTTACGGATGGAGGAAGACGGCATACCCGGGTAGAACCTCCGAACAGCGGCGAACAACTCGTCCCGTGAGGTCCAATGTGTTCTATGTGCCAGAAGGCAACACATTGGAACTCAATGAACGAATTGTTAGACTTCTCAATGTAGGGTTAGAATAGGTTGAAGGGAAGTGCGCCATCGACGTGCACCTCAGTGCAGAGCGCAACCGTGTCCTCGCGTGAGCAATCGGGATGAAGTGAACAGTTGAGTTAGGTTAAGAGTCACTTTCAGACATTTTCACTTGATATAACCCGCCGATTTGTATGTCATATGCGTTTTGATGGAATAAGAGTTTTTGCTATGAAGAAACTCCACTCCGAGGATGCCAGGGCGACTTCGGGGATTGTAAGTAGATAGGCGTACAAGCTCATTTTAAATCGTCGATGGGGTCCTTGGTCGCTAAAGTTTCCTCACTCTCCTTCCTCTGGAAACTGGGTATTCTAAATGCCCTTTAAAAAACATTACCATGTAAACCGTGCTAATTCCAAATCGTCGAGGTGTCCTTTGTTGCTAAAGTCACCATCAAATCTTCCATCCTCCCACTCAACCATATATCCTTGCACATTTAATCGCTCATGTTGTTTAGTAAAAAACAAATGAAATGAAGATTAGAAAAGTAGAAAAAATCACAAAAGTTGAACATTTTCATTAACAGAGTACAGCACAGCATACGCAGACTGGTCATATTTCACGCGTGGGCAGTGATGTTCACGCATTCAATTACCAGGTAATAAAAATCATCAGCAGCAAATCCTTTAATACCCGGTGCTTCATTAAATAAATTGTTTGATAATTATTCCTATAATTAGTGTTTGGAATCTAATATTATTATGTCCGTGAAAATTTGCGCACCCGAAGTAAGCGACCAGTCCACGGCGGCTATACTGTATATATATATATATTATCACTAAAGTACTCGCAGAGTGGATATTCCGCCCAGGCAATAACTGCAAATTTGTTGCAAAGCATAACCAGCACAAGGAAAGTTTCCGCCAATGGACCTCGGGGTTTAACCCGGAGGTCCATTGGCTGAAACATTGCTTGTGTTTTTGTCAATAAGTACTTAATTTGAAAGTTATAGCTTGGGTGATAACTCCACTCCGCAGGTGATTTAGTTACGATCCACTCTCCACGTACTGTTCTGGATATCAAATAAATTGGAGAAGGTTGCAAGGGATAGTGCCGGATAGTAGAACTTGTGTTCAGGAACTGGAAGATATAGCCACTAGAAAATCAGGTCAAACTATCGTAACGTCGAAACTGGCCGTTGAGTGGTCTAACTCTCCACTCAGACTATTGGTACCTAAATGTCTTGCTAATAGAAGGTCCGTGCAAACTTGCCAGTCACTGAAAATCACATCGCCATCCACAGACTTGAAACAACAGAGAAGAAATGAAAGAAATATGAAGAGTAAATATAGGCCCTAGCTCTATTTAACCCCCTTCACACTGATGCCAGAATATCAAAATTTCAAGTAGCCATTTTCCCCATAATATTACCAAAGATTTAACCAATTCAATCTTGTTTCACAGAGCTCATTGAGCTCTGTCAAACACGATTGTATTGCTTAATTTTCTAGTTGCATTATGGGAAAAATGTGATGCCTGAAATATAGATATTTCGACATCGGGGTGGAGGGGGTTAACACAAGCTCTATGTAATTTAAAACTTCAGTTAAACGTGTAATATATCTCGTCTGTTTGTTTGGTTTAACTCTTTACCTAACATGAAAAGCAGACGACACTTACAAAAAAAATTCTCGAATAACTAATTTTTTTTCATTTTTTGTCTCAAAAACATAGGTTATGACCCCTCATTGGAACGAGCTCAACGAGCTCGTTCCAAAGAGGGGTCATAACCTATGTTTTTGAGACAAAAAATGAAAAAAATAATGAAAATTAATTGGTGATTTTTGAGAATAGCGCTGTCCGGTTTTGGACGTTACTTTAGGTAAAGGGTTAACGACAGTTTTAGCAGACAACATCGTGTCGGACAATTTTATGGGTAAAGGGAGTTGGAGTCGCCGAAGAGATCAACAAGCAGCTGTTGTCTCAAGTGCACCATCGACGTGCAGTACGTCGTAGTACACAGTCCCCCCCCCCCCCCACCCCCCCGCTCCCACGTGGGTAATAAGGATTAAATGCTTTGCCAAAGGACACAACACAGATGCCGCTGGTCATAATCAAAACACCGACGTTTCGGATTAAATCCCAATACAACTCGCGCAGTATTATTTTCAAAATGGGGGATCGATCTCCTCTCTGGATCCACCCATGCGGTATGTTATCCAATTTCTCTATGACTCCTGCGTTTGTTTCTTGGAAGAATGTTTCCTATTATTTAGATATTTTTTTTATTAATATTTCAGATCGAGGACAGATGCTGGACATTTTCACAGACACAAAAGAATTCTGTGAAACAACCCCAACTTCAAATCAATTCATCAACTGGTGTTGTAAACGAATATCTGTTGCATACATGAATCCGGAAACAATTATATGAGAAAAGTAACGTCTTCTGTTTCAAAGTTGTGCGACAGTTGGGAATAAACAAAAACAACAACAACAAAAACAACAATAACAACATCAAAAAAACAACAAGCATCCCAATCTTATGCACGGTAAGAAGTTCCTGCTTGTTTATTTTCCATCCAACAGAAAAGAGAATAGTGACTGGTATACAAAAACGCAAAATGTAATGTTTCGTCAGGCTTGGTGGACGAACCATGGATAAACCTATTGGCGGCGTGTTTTTCGACGACAGCACAATATTTCTACCTTTTCACAGTTTCAACATCACAAATGGAACGAAAAATGCGACGGATTATGGTGAGGAAACGGTCTCCTCCGGCAACAAAGTTAAAACGTTCGTTCTCATTCCACTCTTCTCTCTTTCTACACTCTTAAATATTATTGTTATAGTGTTGATTTTGAAAAAGCGGTATTTATCACAAAAGTCGACCGCCTTTATTTTGAATCTAACTGTCAGCAATTTACTTCTCATGATTCGCGTGGTGCCACTTTTGTTCATCGGCCATATTGGACTGCCAGATAATGAATTTTGTTACATCACAGAGTTCTTTACAAACACTCTCATGTGTTCAAAATCGCTAACTCTTCTTGCCATTTCCTTTGACACGTACTACGCTGTCATCAAACCTCTCCAGTATAATAGGACAATGTATGCCAATAATCCCCAACTTATCATTGCCTTTGTTTGGGCATTCGCTACTATATCATCCATTCCATGCTTTTTTGGTAGAAGCCACTACGAATATGAAGAAGGAACTCTAATTTGCACAACCAGAGATGTCAAGTTATATGATGTTTACAAAGTGTATACACTCATCTATTGTTTTGTGTGTTTTATTCTTCCGTTTTGTGTTCTATGCGGTGTTTATTGTATCGTATTCAACGAGGCACATCGGACAAGCGAAAGGGCTAGGCGTATTAGTGTCCCCATTGAGGAAGACGCAAAAGCCGAAGACTGTGAGGTGGAGAGGCGTCCATCAATTACATCGAACTTTTCCACTTATATGATAAAACGCATATCCGATTCATCGACACATGTTTTATTCCGACCTAAAGAGGAAATTAAAACAGCTATTGCCAGCCTGCTGTTTATAATCAGCTTTTTACTGTGTTGGATGCCTTATGGGACAGTATTGTTGCTAAAATCGTCTTACTTGCCATACGTGGACATACCGAAACACGCCGAGACATGTGTCTTCTTGTTGGCGTTATCGAGTGGCGTTTTAGATCCCTTAGTTTATGTTTTCAGAAAGAGTTTGGTAAGAAAGCAATTGAAGGAACTATTTTGTACAAAGGGTTATCGTTTCAAACAACGTGAATCCTTTTTGCGAAAGATATTTCTAGAAGACGCGAATATACGCCAATTGCGACAAAGGAGTCTCGAGAAAAAGAGTTTTCTTATGCCCGTTCATGAAAATGATTCGTGACACAGTTTGGGGGTAAAGTTTTAACACTTTATCAAATTCATGAGGTTGATATATCCAGTGGCGGCGGAGTCGGGTGTGTGTGTGTGGGGGGGGGGGGGGGGGCAGGGGCAGGGCACTGAGGCACGTGCGCCCCACTTTTTTCGCCAATTATAGGTACCCGAACAGATGATTTTCCGACGTAACATACACAACCCCTATGGTCACTATATGATCACATTGATTTTCTAGATTTTATTGAATAAAAATTGAAAGCTCCAAATGGAGCGTAATATTTCAAAGGACGGTTTCAAAGTTATGATTAGCCATTTGAACCCGAGAGGCCGCTTGTCCGGCCCATGAACATGATACTTTATAAATTCATTAAGTATGATAGCTGGTGAGTGAATGTGTATTGAAGACCAATCAATATTTTCAATGTGCAGCCCTGAGGCTGCACGTTGAAAATATTAATTGGTCTGTCAACAAATAATGAATATGGCCTCTTCCAATTGCTGACCTTGAATTGATATGGAATATAGCATCAGGGTTCTAAGGGTTAGGTAAAACCAAAACAAAATAAATACGCCGAGGTTAGTATTTTAGATAGAGCGGGTTCAAGGGTCAGTGGTGGAGTATATAAATTTATATATTTTGTATGAATACACCGCCCCACCACCATTAACACCCCCACCCTCCTCCAAAGAAAAATGATTTTCCATCCTACACCCTTACGGTACCCAGAAAGGTGTGACCCCCCTCCAGACTTTTTTTGAGCTCCCGCCGCCTCTGGATATACCTAGCCACTTTGGATCTCTGAACGTTTGAATATTATTCTCTGATAAATACATTCAAAAATAAAAAAAAACGGCGTCTTTTGATGTTCTGCACCTTCGTCCGGTTCAATATATCAACAATGGACGCATAGTGACATTTACACCATGATTACCTATTCTACTATATATAAAAAGCCTATGACATAAATTTTAGCTTTACACACCAACCGTGGTGAACACGCCGGCAACAGGATTTCAATAGTTAAAGTTTACACCTTCTGTAGAACTACATCCAAGTTGAACTTTGGTGACCTCGCCTTGAATGCAAACTAGTCTAAATTTATCACTCGTCGCCTTGCGAAGAATGAGATGAAACCCGCAGTTATTTATTACGTTTTTAAAAAAGTTTACCTCATAAGGTACCAAAACTTAACAAACACACGTTGTCCCATGTTAATAAAGCATCCACAACACGAAATAGTATGTTATTATGTTATTAAAATGAAAAAAAGGCCCCGTAATTTGCGGTTTCGTTTTCTATTTCGTTTCGGCGATAAAATTGCCAGCGGAAGTACCGCCCACCGGTGCACATGTAAACAAGAACAGACTCGCAGGTGTGAATATTGATCTATTTATTATTTAAACTCTTATTAATCTGACGATCATGGTATAAACAAAATATACCCAAAGTTGCTTGGTGTACCAAATGTTCACCACTCGTGACGAAGTGGTGTTAACAGCGCGCCGAAGGCTCGCAGTTAACACCACTTCAACACTCGCGGTGAACATTTGGTACACCAAGCTACTATTGGTATATTATATATATCATACGCAATATCCTTTCCATTAATATAAAAGTCTTGGAGGTGAGATTGTCTCCCTTATTTCCTGACAAAACTTAAAAATTTACAAATTACTGTAAAAACACATTCCTTAAACAAAGTTCTAAAGTGTACCATAATTTAGCATTGGTAGGTGTGTACCAATAGATATTCTTAATTAGTACTGAAATGGTTAACTGTATAATCGGTTAGAAACCAGTTAACTACCTAACCGATTAGAAAAACCGTCAACAGGTTATCCGAAATATCGATAGTGATCGTCATTCCACGTTTAAAACATGGTAAATCTGCCGCTTCTCCTTTGTGATAGATTACACATCGAAGCCGCGTTGTCTATATTGAGAACTAATCGACTTTGGCGTTCAAAACTTCGTTGATGATCGGCAGTTTCCGTGAGTAATGAATAATCGCAGAAACTATTCCGTTGTGTGTATACAAACGAACGTTGTCGAGTACTCTGCGGAATAGTTTGAGAATACTGCTTTCCAATTCCTATAGTTTAGATCCCATATTCGGTGAAATAATGGCCACGGATAACCGGATATTATCCGATTAGAGCTCTTGGTTTGTCGGTTACGAAAATGAGTAACCTTTCGGCCCTATTCTTAATGGTGAGATTTTCTGTGAAGTTGTTGCTTCTTATTAACCTGCTATGAAAAGCCAAGTTTCCTTTTGTAATTTTTAATAAATGAAAACAACAGACAGCTCCCAGTGCTGTCTGTTGTTTTCGTTTATTAACCCTTTACCTAACACGAAAAGCAGACGACACTTGCAAAAAAAATCTTGAATATCTAATTTTTTTAAATTTTTTGTCTCAAAAACATAGGTTATGACCCCTCGTTGGAACGAGCTCGACGAGCTCGTTCCAACGAGGGGTCATAACCTATGTTTTTGAGACAAAAAATGCAAAAAATAATGAAAATTAATTGGCGATTTTTGAGAATAGCGCTGAACGGTTTTGGCCGTTACGTTGGGTAAAGGGTTAAAAGTAACAAACGGAAAGTTGTTTTTTATTTTCTAAAGATCACATAGATTGTCCTCAACAATTACGCGTTTCTTAAATTGGACCTTCATCGCTCTTTTAATTATTTTAAAGGGGGCGCGGTGGCTCGGTAGGTAGAGGTGTAGGCTGCAAGCCGAGAGGTCCTCGGTTCGAATCCCACCTGCGGCAACCGCGTTGTGTCCGTGGACGAGACACTTCACCCCCAATGCCCACGTGGGGGCAAGGTGACGCTGTGTACTAAGGCGTACTGCACGTCGATGGTGCACTCGTCTTCAACCAATGCTAACCCTGCTTGTGCGGAGTTAGTACGTTGGGGAGCTGACAGTTGCTCGCCGTTGCTCGGTGGTTCTCTCCGGGTACTCCGTCTTCCTCCACCCGCAAAACTGTCATGGTCATGATTATCCATTGTGCAGAAGTATGTGACCTTAAACACCAATAAATAATTAATAATTATTTTAAAAGAGATAACTTTATCGAAAGTCGAATTTCATGACAATATAAGTCAGGCATGGACGTTATGTGGCACAAATAGAGGAGGAACAAAAGGGTGGTTGCGCCTCAAACCACAGATTCGGTCGTCCATGTGGTATTCTAGTGTTAGAGTTATTCACTCGATGAAGCATTCATGCCAAGAATAATTGCCCTTTACCAATTAGATTCCGAGTATTAAATTATTAAACCTCCAAGACTTTTACATTAATGGAAAGGATATTGCGTATTATATATAGAATAAACCCATAGTAGCTTAGTGTACCAAATGTTCCCCACGAGTGGTGAAATGGTGTTAACCACGAGCCTTCGGCGCGCTGTTAACACCACTTCGCCGCGAGTGGTGAACATTTGGTACACTAAGCTACTTTGGGTATATTTTATTTTTACCATGATCGTCAGATTATTATTATTTTTCTCGATTTTACTGAGCAGCAGACGTACATACGTGCAAATATGTTTTTGTATACTTCGGCATCGGTGGCCGGTACTTCCGCTGTCAATTTTATCGCCGAAACGAAATAAAAAAAAAACTGAGCCTTTTTCGTTTTAATAACATAATAACATACAGACTTGGCAATTTCAGGGGAGGGATTTTTTAGCTCTCCTTACTGCCCTCCTGAAAGAATTAAGGAGAGCGAAAAATTGCCCTCCTAAATATTTTGGTCTGGGATGATTGAGATTACATGTATTATGCTCACATTAAATTTTTGTTGTAAAGCAAAAATGTAATTTAACTTCGAAGTCACATAACATCGCGTAATTTCATTTTAAAAGTGGTTTAGTGGTAAAAAGTAATGGAATGGCTGCAACCATACCCAAACGCAGTTGCAATCATTTGAAGCAAAATGGGTCACAGCAATATTTTTTTTCTGTCAGTTTCACGTTCAACAACTGACATCACAGTCAGAGGGGTAATTATTCAAGGAATATTGACACTATAATATACTACCATTACTACTATCCTGTCACTTGAAGGACCTGCACCGGGATGTGACTGTAGATTCAAGTAGACCTGTTGTCCAAGAAAGTCATACGCCTACCACTACCACCTTCAACCCCCCTTGGTCTGGGTACACACACAGGTCTTGTCAAGTGTGTGTTCAGTTGTTGAGTGAGACATCTAGATGTCTAAGAGATTTCGCTTTACCTTAGTAAAGTTAATAAAATCACTGATGTAGTCTGTTGGTTTCAGTTTCAATGAGTTCGTTCAACTGGATACTTAAAATGCTGTGTAAAGCTAATTGCTCTCCTAAGCTGATTGAGGGGAGCGATTTTTTGCCCTCCTGCATTTTTCAGAATGCCAGGCCTGAACATAGTATTTCGAGTTATGCATGCTTTATTAACACGAGACAATGCATGATGTTGTTTTGGGTATATTTTATTTACACCATGGTCGTCAGATTAATAAGAATTCAAATGTTAAACAGATCAATATCCACATCTGCGAGTCTGTTTTTGTGCCCTTTAGACTTCCATTTTTCAAAACATGCCTTAGGTAAGAACGAAACCTCATTTTCGTATGGGTGAATGGATGGTCAAAACCATAAAGCTTATAACTGAAATTAGTGACGCAACGAATCGCCGCATGTCACTTGCATGCGATGCTACTTTGCGTCGCAAATTGTTGTCCCAATTTCAATGGTCTCCACCCCACAGGAAAAAGCAGCCCACACTGTCTGTCGGATGTTGTCGACGCGATAGAATTCTTCCGTTCGCTGACATATCCAGTAACTGTGGCTTACTACTCCGTTACAAATGTTGATAAACCAACAGGATGGAACACTTTTGTGCTCCGAAGTTCCTTTGAACGTGTATGATAAAAATGATCCTGACATTGAGCTATTAAATTATTGTTTACAAAAGGAATGAATGGGTGGGGTCACTGGGGTGGGGGGTTATCGCGATCCAGAAGTACAGTATATGTTACATTAATTTAGTTTTGTTGGTTGGACAGGGTATCAACTAGGCTCGATAAACAAATGGAGACACAAAAGATAGGGTAAGAAAGAAACCTCTTCAATTAACAGAGCTCTATTGGGATTCAGTCGACTGCAACTGACCGAGCCTGTTTTCGATTTGCAGGCGGCATCGGCAGTACTTTGACTTTGCGGCCCTGCATAGTTGTGGGAATAAATCTAGGCCCTTGCGAATCTCCTACTTCGAGACGAATCGAAATTCGAATCGATTAGGCAAAGGATTTAGATTCGAATCGTATCAAATTCCACCGACTTTTCAAGTTGTTGATATTTAGAGATGAGTGGTACTGGAATTTTGAGATAGGTTTCGGTATTTTTAGGAGGCATCCCTCTGTATCGGTTCGGTATCGACTGAGATTTGCTGATAGTGCCAAAGAAGAATTCACATCAGGAAAAAACAGTATCATTCTAGTACCATAACACTATAAATGACACTGCCAATAAGCTCAACAGTCGCATTCTTTTAGGACCACAAATCATATCTACAGTAATTTTGTGACTTGTTTTAAACGCACCTTAATGTTTAAAGATCTATTTCAGGCTTTTGAGGTAGAGCACTAGCCAGGGACCATGCCATCTTTAGGAGGTCATGCTGGCAATAGACAAAAAAAAACACCTGGTCAATGATTTCTTGCCAGGTCTTGGCTGCCTCAGCAGGCAGCCAAGACTTGACGATAGAGCTGTAGGTTAACCGAAACCGAACGGAGGTTTTTTTTTTTTTTTTTTTTAAAACCGAAACCGTCGACATCCCGTAATCTAAGGTTTTTCGTTTTTTATTAAAATACTCTCTTGCTGCAGAAATTCACAGAATGTTGTAGCCATCCCAGAGTAGTGAGAGTACCCAGACACTGCCAATGGCAGTGTCTGGGTACTCTCACTACTCTAGGAAGGCTACATTCTGTGGATTTCCGACATTTCAGCTTAGTTGTGTTTGCAGCTTTCCTCAAGTTGCGTGTAGGTGTCAGACCTCGAAAAATGGCCAAGCACAATAAAATTGGCCTTCCTGATTCTTCATGTACACGTATTATAGCTTATTTCGGGCATTCATTGAGTTTGATTCAATTTCACTGCCATTCAGTTATGATACCGGACATAAGAATGAGTTTTATTGAATTTTATTTGGCCTCATGAACAAACCGAAAATCGAACCAAACCGAGGTTTTACTCCACCTGAAAAACCAAAACCGAAACCGAACAAGAAATTTAAAAACCTACAGCTCTTCTTGACGAGAAATCACTGCTAAGCACTTATTTCATGAAAATGAACCTTTCAGCAGTTATTAAACCTCAACAGGGATTTAAATAGCGAATGTATAAATATTCAGGCTGTTTCGGTATTCAACGGTTGGTTCGGTTCGTTTTTTCGATATCCCCATGATATCGGTATCGGTTTCTCGGTACCGGTATATTACCCGTCTCTAATGATATTGCATCTTCTTACAATCGTAGGATATTGAAAATAATAAAAGTTTCCACTCAAGTGTGGTATTTAACGGAAACTCGTTTCTTTGGTCAAGTCAGTCAAACAAAGGACATATTTCAGAAACGGAAGTTCATTGAACTCTACTTATTTCACCGTGTCTCGAACAGCGCGGACTCGGCGATAGAAGACGAGATCAAGAGGAGATAATTTTGAGAACATTTAGATGATTCGAAAAAAAATCTCAGATTCCGGGTAACTCGAATCAAATCGAATCGATTCATCGGGCCGATTTAGAATCGAATCGAATTTCGATGTTTCCAGGGACCCGAATTAAATCCTCAGTGAGTTTCTTGACAGTCCCACAGTTCATCATTTCGCCGACACGTTGAGTGTTCAATACACGTTGAAAACGGATAAATCGTCAGAGTTTATGTCACTGAGTCAGTCAAAATGAAGTGGGCGTCAGCTGCACAAAAGCATTTCTCCTTTACACCTGTTTCTCCGGCCCTCCTACTTGGACCTTTTGGTTGCCGCGTGCCCTCTTTTTATAACCAATGCAAATTTTAAAAAATAAAAATAAAATGGTTTATCCTGATATTTCACCCAAATTAATAAAATTGATAAAGTTGTCCCTTGAGTGCAGTAAGGCTTTGCAATGATTCAGGGACGAAATACACCACCACACATGCTGTTCTTTAAATTATGAGGCCTAAAACATAAAAAAACAAGAACATGAAGTTTTGATAGCAAAGATATAATTGCAAAAACAAAAGAATAAAATAAAAAACAGCCCGCGCACATTTTATAAAAATAGCCTGAGAAACAGAAAATCAACTTTATGAGGCTTTATCGCTTTTATCTCTGAACCAAACTTAACCCTTTACCTAACATGAAAAGCAGACGACACTTGCAAAAAAAATTCTTGAATAACTAATTTTTTTCATTTTTTGTCTCAAAAACATAGGTTATGACCCCTCGTTGGAACGAGCTCGACGAGCTCGTTCCAACGAGGGGTCATAACCTATGTTTTTGAGACAAAAAATGAAAATATTTTGAAAATTAATTGGCGATTTTTGAGAATAGCGCTGGCCGGTTTTGGCCGTTACGTTGGGTAAAGGGTTAAACTTGTACTGTGACAGTTTTTCACCTCAGTGTTTGCGATTTTAACATTTAAATTAAGGCTATATACAAGTCACGATAACACATTTTAGGCAAACGTTCTTGAGTTTGACGGCTAATCCTTGAATAACTCAGGCATTTTATATGTTAACCCCTTAATATGATGGCATGTACCATGTGAGTTCAGAGCCATCAACTCGTAGAGATGACATTCGTTACTTGGGGAAGACGAGTTCTATTTTCAATGTCCAACGCTGGGGCTGCATGTGGAAAATCTTGATTGGTCTTCCACACAAATTCACCGAACAACTATCCTTTTTATGAATTCAGGTCGTATCGCGATCTTGGGTCGGAAAAACGGCCTTTCAGGTTTAAAGGGTTTCAATGAAGGCTTTGATGCATGGAAACTGGTCTTATACATGTCTAAATCAATGATAAGAGCGCATATCGACTGAAGAACGATAACGCCTGCTCTCTCGATCTGAAAAGACTTGTTTCTAGGGTCCTATGAAGCTTCGAAGAAATTCGGTCCGATTCGAATTTGTCCGGCTGATTCGATTCGATTCGAGTCGCTCTGATTCGGAAATTTTCGACTTGTCGCAAGATTCTCACAATCCCACCAACTGATTCCCCTTTTGAGCTCCTCTTCTTCTCATTAGGTCTTCTGTACAGTGGAACTAATGGCAGAAGAAGAGTTCAATGATGTGCCGTTTCCTAAACTATTTTGATTTCGTTAACACTTTTACCCAACGTAAAGGCCAAACCGGCCAGCGCGATTTACAAAAATCGCCAATTAAATTTTATTTTTTTCATTTTATTCTCAAAAACATAGGTTATGACCACTTTTTGGAACGAGCTCGTTGAGGTGTCATAACCTATGTTTTGGAGACAAAAAATAATGAAAATTGGATGGTTATTTTTGTGAATCGCGCTGGACGGTTTATTAAATAGTTATTCAAAAATTTTGTTTGCACGTATCGTCTTCTTTTCATGTTAGATAAAGGGTTAATGGAATACTTCACATTTTTTTCCCTTAGAGAAGACTTGCCCCTACATACAATACTTGAATGGAGACGGGTAATATTTTCGGCTTAACTCTTTACCCAACACAGACGATTTCAATATTTATTATTTTAAATATAATTTTTTTAATTTTTTCAAAAAATTTCAACAAAACCATACCATGTGACCCCTCTTTGGAACGAGTTCGTTCCAAAGAGGTGTCACAGGATATGGTTTTGTTGAAAATTTTCGAAAAATAATATTTTTTCAGCTGCTGAATTTGCATATTACGCGGGCGGATGCGGGCGATTCGTTGGTAAAGGGTTAAGAATGTGCAATATCTACAACTTGAACAGCATTAAGATTCGATTCGAGATTATATTCGAGATTCGATTCGAGATTCGATTCGAGATCCGATTCGTGATTCGATTCGACATTCGATTCGAGATTCGATTCGAAATCCTCACTCTGGTTCGATTCGCCCCAAAATTAGAGATTCGAGGAGCCCGACTGGTCTGATAAAACTAGCTTATTGCATTTTCGACAAATGGAGAGAGAGTAAATAACACCTCACTCCCCGGGGTACGAATCCTGATACTGGGTAATAAACACAGGTTCGTGATGCCCTTACTGCTAATTAAAATCCATAAACTACCTTAATAGTCAGCTGAACTGGTGCTGTAACATCTCTTTGCACGTCAATACAGATTGGCTAACAAGAAGTATAAGAGCAACCGGATCCTTTTGGTTTCCTGCATTAAAACCATTTTGTCAGATGTCGCGAAACTCTTCTAAATCACAGCATTCGTTTCTTTCTGAAATTTGATATGGATTCTTGATTTGAGTAAAAAATGTCAATTATTGGTAAACACTTTTATTTCACGTGATGGGTAGTGAAAAGTGAATTGCACTTTATCTCTCACGACGTCACGAGAAACAGAGAAAAGGAGAAAGATACAACAACAGGGGGCGCAGTAGCTCAGTAGGTACAGGAGCAGGCTGCAAGCCGAGAGGTCCTCGGTTCGAATCCCACCTGCGGCAACCGCGTTGTGTCCTTGGGCAAGATACTTCACCCCGCTTGCCTACATGGGGGCACGATGACGCTGTGTACTAAGGCGTACTGCACGTCGATGGTGCACATGTCTTCAACCAATATAACCCTGCCTGTGCCGCGATGCAGAGTTCAGAGTTACGATGTTGGGGGCTGACAGCTGCTCGTCGTGGCTAGGTGGTTCTCTCCGGGTACTCCGGCTTCCTCCACCCGTCAAACTGTCACCGACATGATATGACCCTGGCTGTTAATGTGTCGTTAAACCCAAATAATAAAAAAAGTCCAACAATAGAGTGAAATGCCTCACTAACCAAAATTCACAAAGACGATGGTACAGAATTTCATAATGTAACAGTTTATGTGGTGGTCGGATCCAAGAAGTGCGAATAAAGGGGGCATTAAAGTCTTCCCCGAATCATCGCGGAGTCCAGGACTGGAAAAGTCAACCCTAAAAACTTTAACGAGTCTCTCATAGAAAAGTAGCATGATACACCTCGCTATAGTCCCAAAATACCCTTGATACCAGGCTTTCAGCTTTTAACCCTTTATACAACACACGCTATGTCGTATTTCATTATTTTAGTTCTTTTTTTGTTTTTGTTTAATTTTTCAAAATATTTCAACAAAACGATATCGTGTAACCCCTTATTGGAACAATCTATTCGATCCGATTGGAAGTGGTGTAAACACAATTTATCAAGTACTGACTCGTTCCAATGGGTGTCATTACATATGTTTGTGGGACAAAAAATGTAAAAAATTAGTTATTCAAGAATTTTGTTTGCAAGTGTCGTCTGCTTTTCAGATTAGGTAAAGGGTTACTTTGTGCGTTCCAGATTCAAATTTGGTCATGTTGGAACTCTAACATACCCAAACAACCACAAATTTCCATTGCGTAAGACCGACTGCACACGTTGAAATTTAAATTTCGGTTTCGGCATCGGTATTTTTAGTATGATTTCTCGGTATCGGTACAATATTCGGCGTGAACAACATGTACCCACTCCCATACAAATATCAAATGATATTTTGGATATATAGCTAGCTCAGCTATAGTTCACCGTTATACAGCAGACAAAGCCACCAAACTGTCAAAATGTTGCAAGCTGCATAGGCACTCGCCATCGATCATTCCATGTAACAAAAAGCTGAGAGAAAATACCCCCTGGGTATTTTCTCTCACCTTCTTTGTTACAAAAGTGACCGATGGTTTAGACATACCCAGTCCATGGGACCCTCTTGTCATGACTTTTGCGTAATGTTCTGTAGTTTGTCATTTTATTTCTTAACTAATGTCGGGAATATTTTTCAATGCCGAAATTTCGGTGCCTTAGGATTACCTCGGTCCGAAAAACCGGTATTGCCTCGATACCGATACTGAACGGTATTTGCGGTGTACCGCCCATCTCTAATTATCTGCCATAGATAGAGTATTAAACAGCATGTTATAACGATGAAAAATCAAGTTAAGGTGGGATATAAGGAATAGGTAATTTAGCTTGAAAATAGGTGACATGTTATTTTCGATGACATCAAATATCTAAAAAATGTCACCATTTTTACATTTGTTTGATGTTCAAAACTACGAAGCATTGATCATAAATACGGGTCGACAAGAAAAAAAAGTGACAAATTATTATTCTCCTTAGATTTTTGACATCGAAAATAACCTATCACCTATTTTCAAGCTAACTTTCCATTACCTATAGAGCACATTAAGAGATTACCTCCTTGCACAGTATATTTATTTCTAAGTTATTTGTTGATACATTCATTATATTTTATATTTATTGCTCATTGTTCTGTAATGCCATATTAAATCTGTTCCTTCATCGGGAAACACGAAGATTAATAAAGAAATGTTGGAGAGTTCACGGAAGTTTCAGTTTTGCAACATATACCTAATATTGAGGCTACAATAAAACAGCCTCATTGATTTATTTCTCAATATTGAAAGGCTTGCCTGCCTAAGTGTAAAAAGGGCTGAATTCTAAGGGATGGAAATACTTTTTCGACTTACTGACTTGGATGAGGTGCGCTGGGGGCATATTTGAGCGACGAGGACAAAAAATATTAAAGGGTCTCGATCGGACTTGGGGGATACATGCCCTACACCCACCCGTTTGAACATATAAAACTTACAGGATTAAATCTGGTGACTGTTTCTGAATTTGTTTGCGACAGTTTTTTCTGGGTTTAAACCCGATATACAATAGATTTGCGTGAAGGAAAAGTCTGTCGTGGATGAGCAAATTATACGGTGAACAAGAAATAATTAAGCAAGGAAAGTATTAGTGTTCAACCGATTACCAAAAATGGCCGCTGACCGATTACAGGTTATATGAGCTCACAATCGGTCGATTCGGATGCCGATTACGATTGTTATACCGTGCACTACTAGACAAGTCAAGGCTCAAAAGAACTGCATTAAATTGAACTTATTTTACGGGTTTACAGTCCGTTCAATACAAGATAAGTCGAGACTCGAAAGAACTACATTAAGTAAAACATATTTCACAGTGTTAAACTCCGTTGTCTCCAAATAAATTACCAGTCGCGCACACTTGGGCGGTAAACGTATCTTTCGGGGCCATGTTTACCACTCAAGTGCGCACAACTGGTAATTTTTACTGCGACTTGAGTCAATGGAGTACAACCTTCACTTTTCCGGTATGAACTGGCGATTGCTGAAAGTACGCTCAATTGTAAGCTTTACATGTCGTTTAACTTGTATATCTCGTAAAAGGGCGTCCAGAGGGGCTAAGAATACACATTGTGGTGGTTTTTCTACTTTATTGAATGGTATCATTGACATCATTTTACATTAACAATTGAACAAGTGCAGAAGATAAATAAAATGTGGTTAATGAATCATCACAAAAAATGCTTTGTGACAATCGGTTGAACCGATGTTCCACGAGCCGTTGTTGTTGTCATCCGATTGCCCATAATCGGCCGATTGGGATGGCTGATTCCGATGATCGGCTAAACACTGGAAAGTATTACTTCGACTCTTTACCTGTGAGTAATCTTAAAATATTCTTTTACCAACTTCACAGCAGCCATGACTAAATTTGATGAAAAATTCTCGAAAATTTGACCCATGAAATGTTTGGTTAACCCTTTCAACACTGCTGGTATCTTCCATGCTAGTTAAATGGCAGAAATTGAAAATGTCCATATCCATTATTTGGGGGTAGAGCAATTGATATTTTCAACGTGCAGCCTTCAGGCTGCCTGTGGAAAATATTAATTGTTCTACCACACACGTTCACTTAGTAGCCACCCCACTTAATCAAATTATGACGCATCGTGTTCCTGGACCGGAAAAACGGCCTCTCGTGTTGAAAGAGTTAAAAATGTCTATAGAATTTACAGGAAAAATTTTGTGGTAGCCTGGTACACCTGCACCCTGTCACCATATGCTATCGCCCTACGGTTGTAGCTACGTCAGGCCTGGCATTCTGAAAAATACAGGAGGGCAAAAAATCGCTCTCCTCAATCAGGTTAGGAGAGCAATTAGCTTTACACAGCATTTTAAGTATCCAGTTGAACGAACTCATTGAAACTGAAACCAACAGACTACATCAGTGATTTTATTAACTTTACTAAGGTAAAGCGAAATCTCTTAGACATCTAGATGTCTCACTCAACAACCGAACACACACTTGACAAGACCTGTGTGTGTACCCTGACCTGTTGTCCAAGAAGGTTATACGCCTACCACTACCTCCTTCAACCCCCCAAGGGGGGTTGAAGGTGGTAGTAGTAGGCGTATGACTTTCTTGGACAACAGGTCTGCTTGAATCTACAGTCACATCCTGGTACGAGTGATTCAAGTGACAGGATAGTAGTAATGGTAGTATATTATAGTGTCAATATTCCTTGAATAATTACCCCTCAAACTGTGATGTCAGTTGTCGAACTTGAAACTGGTAGAAAAAAAAATATTGCTGTGACCCATTTTGCTTCAAATGATTGCAACTGTGTTTGGGTATGGTTGCAGCCATCACATTTTACCACTAAACCACTTTCAAAATGAAATTACGTGATGTTATGTGACTTCGAAGTTAAATTACATTTTTGCTTTACAACAGAAATTTAATGTGAGCATAATACATGTAATCTCAATCATCCCAGACCAAAATATTTAGGAGGGCAATTTTTCGCTCTCCTTAATTCTTTCAGGAGGGCAGTAAGGAGAGCTAAAAAATCGCTCTCATAAAATTGCCAAGCCTGCTACGTTGTGGAAACGTTGCGTTTTTGTGGCTTTAACCTTGATTGGTAGTACAATTGTGGACTCCCAGTGATGTTGTGATAGTGTTTTTCATTACAATACATGCAGTACAGCCGCCGTGGACTGGTCACTTTACACGGTTGGGCAATATTTCCACGGACGCAATAATATTAGATGTCAAACACTAATTATAGGAATAAACTTCAAAACATTTATAGTAGCCATGACTTGTTTTATGAGAAATTGAAGAAAATTCTTGACAAGTTCAAAATTGAAATAAAACTTTGAAGCGAGATTAAGTTTTGAAAAGAATTGGTAGCGGCGTGTTTTAATCTTCGTTGTTGGGCAGTTTTGGTAGCTAGCAGGGGAATGAAAAATTAACCCCCGTTGCGATGCATACATATGTTGTCAAGGATAACTGGAGTCGAACAGCGTAACCACAGAAATGATGAATTGGTAATTCTAAAATCAGGTATCGAGTATTACAGGAAGAATAATAATTATTTATTTATTTATTTATTTATTTATTTATTTATTTATTTATTTATTTAGTTATTTATTTATTTATTTAATAACACGTGAACATCCACTACCTCCAGTTTTAATTCTCACCAAAGTTATAAAATTATTTAACTTTTTTCGTATTAGAAGAAGAATATAATGAAAAGTGGGTTTTAAATCCGATAAAACACCCCAACCAGGATAGTCGGTCAGATATCTGGTCGAATATCCTGGTCTTACGTATTATTCTGTACGGAATGTCTTGTTTTCCTTACTAATGTTATAGAAAATTACAACCCCCAAGGAGTATAATGTAACATTTTATTTTATTTTCACTGGTTTTCTTCGAACTCAACAAATCGTTTTCCCACTCACACTCGCCGAAAATGGTACTCCACACTCCACTTCCAGCATCGTATACCACTCTCAGAGATGGTGGACTATTTTTTTTTTACATGTTTTGAAAGTAACCACGGAATCAATTATAAAGGGTTCTTTTGGGAAAACAAATAAGGGGAAAATAAAATAAATACGAAAGTTCACTACTCGAATCCGAGCAGTGAACTATATTATCTATATTGTCAAGCACAAAGGCAGTCCACCCCCCCCCCCCACCCCCACCAAGCGGAAACCTCGGGAAATGCAGTAATAGTTGTTTATTGTGGTAAACAAGTTCTGCTTTGCTGGTAAAATACGATCTGGAACTAACGCCTCGGTTGGAAATCCTCTAAAGTAAGTAGCACATAATAAACAATAGACCAAACTTGACTTCATACCAATGTTACGGTCATTATACTGCCAAAGATGCTGAAAGTGACATTAAACATCAATAAATAAATAAATAAATATTATCAAACTCTTTTCGTAATAGGTATCGTGCCACGTTTTCCATTCATTCCAAAATTTCCACATTATGAGCACGGAAAGCTGTGGCATGGCCGAAAAGTTTTTTTGGCTGCGGAATTTTGTGAATTTGGATGATTTCTGCGTAAATCAAGAGAGTTTTCGAAAATAGGCATCATCTTCGATTTTGGACCGGTTGGTCACTAATGGCTGTGCTAAACCATTGGAGACTGGTCACTGATGAGAATTCCAGGCTTGTTTTTTTTTATAAATCCGCTATACTTCTCTATCGGGAGACTGCATAATTAGCGGTTATTACTTGGTTAGTTTCATATCGGGCGAGATATTAGCCCGAGGTTATGTCATATCAGTCTAAGGCTGAAAACAAACAGTTACAAAAATTCACAGATCAGTTACAGTTTTCTGACAGTGTTGTTGTTTCTCTTTTTTTCACAAAATCTGAAGTTTCCCCAAGGGACGCGGCGACAGGGGTGTGGGGGGGGGGTCACCCGCCAATCCAGGCCAAAATGTCCTATAGTTAGAAATTCTGAGGGAAAGTCATGAGTAGTTGGAAATTCCATCTTTCTGGATGTTAGAGCTTCCTTGGCGATGTTGATGTCTCCTTTACTTCCCAAAATTCCAATTCGTTTTCAAATCGGCAAAAATTCTAACTGTTACTATTTCCACTACTGTGTTACGCAATATCGAGCTTTACAAGTATGCATGATGTCAGTCGGTACGAGATTTCTGTAGTACGTTTACTTATCGTAATATAAAAAATCTTCGAAACACTCTTCAAGAAAATCATATCATGTAAAATTGCTATCCTGGGTTAATTCCAGCATTCACAGTCACAAAATGATGAAACATCGAAAATTGGTCATTCCTGCATAAGCTCTGATTTAATGTTAGGGCCGTGTGAATTGTCCAAAGTTCTAAGCTTGAGCATTTGTTTAGCACATATTCAATTCCCAGAAGAATACCAAATAATAACAACCTGATAATTCTCTCATAAATGTGTTGGCATTTTAGTTATTAGAATCTATTTTATGCCCCCTTTCATAGCTTCATTTTTAAAATCATTTTCGATACTGAATTTCCAACTACGGAGAGGGGCCGGGAGGAGGCTCCCCTCCCGGTCCTCCCCAGTTGGAAATTCATAACCCTACATCCCCAATCGGAAACCTCCAGCCACGCCCCTGGGTTCCCCTTCTCCTATTCCTAGTTCAGTTATTCAAACGTCTCGCCGTCCACATTCGTGAATCAGTGACGTTCGGATACCTCTCCCCCTTCGACGAATCGCCACTTTCGACTCTGAATTTCAGGTTGCGATGCATTTTCTGTACAACTCTTTCGTTTCTTCTGTTCATCCGTCTGGCCATTGCTCAGTGCCGTGCTAATTCCACATAATACAAAACTCTGCTTCAAACCACCACACCATGCCCGGTAACGCCATTTGTTCTGATTGTATGTCTTCAACCAATGCTAACCCTGCTTGTATGGAGTTAGTACGATGGGGAGCCTCACAGTTGCTCGCCGTTGCTCGGTGGTTCTCTCCGGGTAATCCGGCTTCCTCAACCCATAAAGCTTCCCGACACGAGGTGACCCTGGCCCTAAATAAATAAATAAATAAATAAATAAATAAATAAATAAATAAATAAATAAATAAGAAGAAAAACTGTGAACATGTCAATGTAAACAAATTGTTGCCTCCAATTACGAAATCAAGGGAGGCAGTTCTAGGTTTGTTCACAACGGCCGAGATCTGAGTCATATAAGCCGAGTTTAAAGCCATATCGGCCGAGTTTGAGAATGGACAATTCTTGGAAAGAAAACCATATCTAATAAATAAACAATATTAAAGTGCAGGTTGCACCCTATCAATTGATGACAGTTCGTCCCCAGTAGGCACCTAGGACACATTGGAACTCATGGGACGAGTTTTATAGTACGGCCGCCGTGGACTGGGCACATTCCACGGGTGGGCATTATTATAATATTAGATTCCGAACAATTAATTATGGGAATAAGCATAAACAATTTGATTAATGAAGCACCGAGTACAACCCGGTGCTTCATCAATTAACATTTTGCTGATGATGATTTTTATTACCAGGTAAACGCATGCGTGGACATCACTGCCCACGCGTGGATTACGACCAGTCTACGGCGAATCTACTGTAATCGTTCATAAACGCTTAGAAGTATAATCTATATATAAACTATTATTATAACCCAATAGTAGGGCGATTATTATCTATTATCACTGGAAAATGTAACAGTAAGTGTCATAATAACCGAGAAGTGTAATACCACTTGTTCATAATAATTTATTGGAGTCATAATAATTTATTAGAGTAATGGTAAATGACAATACAGACATGGAAACCTTTTGTTAATTGCTCTTAGTAAATATTTACAACAACTAAAGAGAGGGAGCACGGTAGCTCATTGGTAAGGGCATTGGAACTTTAAACCAAAGTTCGCTGGTTCGACCCTAGACCGTCCCATTTGCGTTGTATCATTAATCCTGATTGTCCATTTGGGACCGTGTACTGAGGCGCACTGCACGTCAGTGGTTTCCTTTCCATCAAAGGCTGCCATCTATGTTTGTGCCGGTGTGACAGGAATGGAAGTCCGTAGGAAAATTAGTCCCTCTGGACTATTATTCCGCGGAATTATAGTCCTAGGTCTAACATTTCTAGGAATGGTAGTCCGCCGGACTACTATTCCTAGAAATGTTAGACCTAGGACTATAATTCCGCGGAATAATAGTCCAGAGGGACTAACGTTCCTACGGACTTCCATTCCTGTCACACCTGCTTAGAATTTTGTAGAGTCTGACAGTTTACTAGTCAGTGTCCGGTGGTTCTCTCTGGGTACTCCGACTCCCCCACTCCTAAAACTGTCCTACACGATTTGGCACTACTTGCTGAAAGTGTTGTTGAACCCTAATAAACCAGTGCACAGACATCCATATAGTGTCAGAAAAGTAATGGAAACTGAAACAAGACGAATCGGTGTCAATTGATTTTGCAGATTCTTCTCTGGTGTTGAACATTTTCGCTTTCAAGTTGACCCTCCAGTACTACAAGGCGCCAACTGCAATGCTTTAGCATTTCAGATGGCTGACTGAAGCACTCACGCGACGAATTTATCTCCCTTTGCAAGAAAAACAACTACATGTACTTTGTTCTGAATGTTCTCTCAGCATGACAGACGAAATCGACTGTTGAGGCTATGATTCTCATATCCATTCTACTCACGATTCTCACCTTTTCATTTGTTGCCGAACGAGACACGATTTAATAAGAAATTCGAGTTACATACTTGCCAAATGTATTTTGTTGCACAATAAATTACTGGCAAATATCCAAGTGATCGAGATGGTCTGCATATCGATGAAAAAAACATTACACGGCAACATTGATAGGAACGAAAATAATTCGAGAGATTTCGGGATGAAAGGCGATGATCTAATTGTTGAAACTGTAACACAACTAAATTGCAATTATGCACTTGGCATACCAAAATGGAAGGTTCGATTTATTGAGCAATCTCCATTAGCCAAATGCACAGCTGCACGAACAGTTCTGTTACTCTGAAAATGTATGTACAGATTAGCCACAAATTGCCCTCCAGAGAACTTTGTCATATCAAATATTGGGATCACCTACAAAGAATTAACCCCTTTGTTTTCAATATTATACGACAATATGAATTTAGTGACCAATTAAATATATCAGATTTAACCCATTCACCTTTAAGTTTTCGTCAAGTAAAGAAAACAGGAACGCAGCAATTGAATAACTCAATGTGCATAGTATTAGACTGCATTGTGTGATAACTGACGTATTGTACAGAGGCGACCGAGACAGGGGACACGTGCCCCTCCACGTTTTTCCACAGATATGTTTCGCAGTTACACAATGAGTTAAAATGGGCGCATGCAAACGTGTCAATATACAGGCACTCCTGTAACATTATTTGCAAATCCAAACAGTATTAAGCCAAAGAATCCCACTTTCAGTCGCTTCGGTCCGGTTCTTTAACTTCAACTATCTTCCAACCCGAAGGCTGGCCTTCGGGTTGGAAGATGGCTGAAGTAGAAGAAACGGAAAGGGCAGTGACCACACAGCGGCATATCCATCTAAACGAGAGACTAGAGTGAGTTATGGTACATTTACCGATATACGATTCAAACCTTTCTCACACTGGGTCGAACTTATGGTAGCATTGTAAATTTGTGCCCCTCCACTTTTATCGAGCTTCCGCCGCCTCTGGTATTGCATAACGGCGACGTATTGTCAAGGGCGTCGCGAACGAAGATTACCGATTTAGAGGTTCATGGGGTGGGGTGGGGTGGGGTGTAAATCTGATTTATCCCGACTGTGATGGCTCAAGTCCGAAGTGATAAATTATTGCAACTACATTATCAAAGTATGACTTCGTCGAAGGCGGCAAGACTGTACCCTCAGAGAACCACCGACCACCGGCTAGCAACTGTCAAACCCCCAACGTACTAACTCCACGCAAGCTGGGTTAGCATTGGTTGAAGACAAGTGCACCATCGACGAGCAGTACTCTTTAGTACACAGCGCCACCGTGCCTCCACACGGGCAATACGGATTAAGTGCCTTGCCCAAGAACACAACGCAGTTACCCCTAGCGGGGATCGAATCGTGAACCTTTCGGTTCGAAGTCCAATGCTGTAACCACTGAGCCACTGCGCGCTGTCTGTCGATCATTTAAAAAAATCACTTTTTATGCAATGGTGTTATAAACGGTTGCTCTGGCGTTTCTTACACTTTTGGTTTTCCTCCTTTCTCGATGTAGCGTATTCCCACGAAATTTTGTCCCTCCTAACCCTTTCAGTGCGTTCTATTACTCAGTGTTGCGGCATCATACAATACAATTTGTAACAACGTGGCAATTAACTGTACATCGTATTTGCGGAATGAGCCAATAATAATTTCAGAGCAAACATATTGGGTCACAATCTCAAAATGCGTATGCAAATAATAGGGCTATAGGGTGTAGGATGAAGCTATTAATAATCCCCCCCTTCAACACTGTCACCCTTAATGGTACTGACTTACAGCGAGGTGGGTGAATATGTACATTCTGCATTGGTAGGGGTATCAGTAAATATTTAATCTTACAGTACTATACTGGGCTGTACAGTTAAAACTAGAAGTTCTGTCAAGAAATGTGCACAAATAGCACGTCGACCTATGTGTTAATCTACGCGTTATGCCGATCAAATTCTGTACATATGGCCTGTGCACAAACAATGTTTCAGCCAATGGACCTCCGGGTAACCCGGAGGTCCATTGGCAGGAACATTGCCTGTGTTTGCTATGGGTAACCAGGAGAGCATGCCGTGCTTTGGATGCCATTCGATATGGCAATTGCGCGCAATTCCTACGCACAATTAAGCCTAGATAAGCGCACTGTTCGTGACGGTACTTCTAGTTTTAACTGTAGGATTACATTGTCACTGAAGCACCTTTCCGGTTAGGTGTTGATTGGTGTTTATTATGTAGTCTGCTGTTGCATAATTTTGTTTTATGCAAAAATGTTGGCATTTACCGCAGAGGCGGACATATGGTAAAATTCATGCAGGGCCACCTTTGGGGGGGCCACCTTGGGGCCTCAAAATTGATGTAGATAACACGTGTTGGTGCATGACATTTTGTGAAAATGACCAACAGGCGAAATGGATCTGATTGCATAGACTGTCGGTATACCGAAATGCTCTCTATGTGGACCGCCACACGTTATATAGTATTGGATCCTGGTTTGTTGATTGTTTGTTGGGGTTTGGCGACACATTCAACTGCCAATGTCACACTGTAAAGCTGTAGAATTAAATAACTGCAGATCATCACTTCTGATTTATTGTTCATAGTGTCGTCTGCTCCTCGTCCACTGTCAATTTTTAAAATAAATTATGGATGCAGCAGGGGGGGGGGGGGGGGCACTAAAAATTTGCAAGACGTGACGTCCTATTTTTTATTTGGCTCCGTTTTACACCCACCCACCACTACGTGAAAATTTTCTACTACCGTTCTCAGACACCCACCCCCACTCTCCCATTAAAACACTCTCCCATTAAAATCCAAAATAAGCTTATAAACTTAGTAGGCACAGCTGTCTTTAGGGGGGTTTCATAATGTTCTTAAACTGGTACCACCAATTTAAACCTCTGTGGGCCCCAATCTACAAATGACAAGCTGTTCATTATCAGGCTTGGCTAGAGCAGGTGTACATATACGGGAACAAATTTTCATTTGAATTGTTCTGTCGGTACTCTCAGGTGTTTGCTACTTCCTCTTCTATCCATACAAATTCTATTAATAAATAAATAACTTGGGTTGAATTTAGTGCATCAGAGAGAATTTTCCCCAAATATTGTCTGCACATTTTCTACATTTCGAACACCCACCTCCTCACATATAAAGCCTCCTGATGTTGTATTTATTTTAAGAGTGTGATGTACAACGTCATCTTTAAGGTTTGAAACACAAATGATGGTATATATTAGCTGATATATTGATATATTTTGAAAAAATTCAAAAAATTGCACAAGTTGGAGATGCACATTTTTGGCACACTCAAGAGACCCACACATCCCCACGTCACGTCTTGCAACTTTTTGGTGCCCCCCCCCCCCCCCCCCCCCCGGATGCAGCGTTGAAAGAGTGAAGCCTGGTGGTCGAAACGTGAAACTTGTTTTTATATTGTGATATATGAATTCACATGAGCTATTTTTGTTTGACCTAAGCAAATGTCTGCTGATAAACGCGGACTTCTCTTACTTGATTTCATTAGATACGCAGAAAATATTTCATCCACGAAGTCAAGGCTAAATTGTCGAAATACAATATACACCTGTTTATAATTTAAATAATGTTTTGGTTGTTCGTCATTAACCTTTTGCAGTTCGTCCTGAATGGCGAAGTAGATGAGCGACAGCCAAACGGGTAGCTCTGATAAGCATCTCGTTTTATTTTGGGTTGTGGTAATGACAGTTTTATGGGCAGTTAATATCTCCTGATTTGCTTTGAAGTTTATCTTTGTAAATGGCTCGTTATCACCCCATGCATTCAATAAATGGCTACTGCAAGATTTTATCTTGAAGGAGCTCACATTATAGCTTATTCGTACCTATTTTCTGTTGCAATGCAGGCTCATTGTGATAATGATCTGACATACTCGAAGAAATAATTTTGATTTATGTTATTTAAAACAATATTGAAATATGACTGTTTAAATTTTATATATTACAATTGTTGTCTGTTGATTGTTGTGATATTTTTACATCATTTTATTTATAGTTTCGTTTTGATGACAATCTCTCGTGCCGATTTATGAATACATAATGGTCGCTAACCTACATTTTCTATGTTTAACGGTTTACTTAACGCACATGCACGATGTCACATTTTTTTATTTTAATAATTATTTTTTCAGATTTGTAATTTCAACAAAACCATATCACGTGACCCCTCACTGGAACGAGTTCGTTCCAATGCGGGGTAACATAATATCGTTTTGTTGAAATGTTTTGAAATTTAAAAAAAAGAAAATTAAAACAAAAATTGATATTGTGTGGGTTTTTTTTAACTGCTCAATTTTTTTTTACATTACGCGGAAGAATTTGGACGATTCGTTTTGCAAAGGGCTAACATGCTGACACATTTGAACCCTAAATGCGTTTCGGAGTTGTGATAAAATGAATAATATCAAAACTTTTACCATTTTATTTCAATTTCTACGTAACGTGATGCCTGTAATATGAACCTCGCTGTACAACAAACGCAAATACTAACTACAACGAGACCTGTGTACAGACTGAAATATAAAATTACCGAATTTCATTTTGATGGAACCATTAAAATTAAATTCAGTGATTCCACATTTGATATGAGACTATGTTCACGTGATTGTTATTTTGGTTTTAAAGTAAATTAAAAATCAGAGCAAACCTATTGTGCCATAATTTAAATATGAGTAGAAAAATCGATATTTCATTCTGTTTTGCCTCGCACGGATCACTCGCATCGCATAACCCTCCTACCCCATCCAGAAATTGGCGCACCAACCTTTTAGCGTCCCTTGGTTTTGAAAATCTCCCAATTACGTGGCATCTGGAAAAACGCAGTCATAGATTAACTGTCTGCATTCTGCTGGCGGATATTCCTGCCCAGCACAGAGTTTCTCTTGTCATTGAAATACAAAAAAACTTGAGCACATTTAATTTACCCCCCCCCCCCCCCCACCCCACCCAGTAAATTGAATGGATTTTTTCATCATTGATTTTTGTGTTATATTTAGATTAATCTTTCATAAAATCTAGTCATGGCTGCTTCATATCAGCGTAATTTAGTGAAACATATCCTGATAATACTCAGCGGGTTTAGAGTTAAACTTATGCTATGACATTCTTGGGCAATGGACGGCAAGCTCCAAGACGACCTTTAAATAGTTATGTTTCCATACCAACGATCAGGCCTGGTATTCTGAAAAATGCAGGAGGGCAAAAAATCGCTCTCCTCAATCAGCTTAGGAGAGCAATTAGCTTTACACAGCATTTTAAGTATCCAATTGAACGAACTCATTGACACTGAAACCAACAGACTATCACATCAGTGATTTTATTAACTTTACTAAGGTAAAGCGAAATCTCTTAGACATCTAGATGTCTCACTTAACAACCGAACACATACTTGACAAGACCTGTGTGTGTACACAGACCTGTTGTCCAAGAAGGTCATACGCCTACCACTACCACCTTCACCCCCCCCCCCAAGGGGGGTGAAGGTGGTAGTGGTAGGCGCATGACTTTCAAGGGGTTGAAGGTGGTAGTGGTAGGCGTATGACTTTCTTGGACAACAGGTCTGCTTGAATCTACAGTCACATCCTGGTGCAAGTGCTTCAAGTGACAGGATAGTAGTAATGGTAGTATATTATAGTGTCAATATTCCTTGAATAATTACCCCTCAAACTGTGATGTCAGTTGTTGAACTTGAAACTGACAGAAAAAAAAATATTGCTGTGACCCATTTTGCTTCAAATGATTGCAACTGTGTTTGGGTATGGCTGCAGCCATTACCTTTTACCACTAAACCACTTTCAAAATGAAATTACGTGATGTTATGTGACTTCGAAGTTAAATTACATTTTTGCTTTACAACAAAAATTTAATGTGAGCATAATACATATAATCTCAATCATCCCAGACCAAAATATTTAGGAGGGCAATTTTTCGCTCTCCTTAATTCTTTCAGGAGGGCAGTAAGGAGAGCTAAAAAATCGCTCTCCTGAAATTGCCAAGCCTGAACGATTAACCCAGTTGTTCAAATTCACATACATACATTGACAATTAATATCAGTCTTGAAGGAAGAAACAAATTAAAAGATAAAGACTCAAATTTTGGAAAGAAAAATACGAGAGCAGATGCGGGGCATGGAGTGGGATGGGGTGGACATCCTGTCCACCCCATCCCACTCCATGCCCCGCATCTGCTCTCTGCTGATCTGTTTTATGTTTGAATATTGTCGCAGGATTACGGGGTTAAAATGATGTTTGAAGTGATGGAGGAAAATTTATGTTCTTATAAGTACTCAGCCGACAGCCAGTGACTGCCGTCTGAACCCCAGTTCGAACGTAAACCTTGCCCCCTTATCAAAGCCCTATCCGCTTGGGACTCTTAGGATTTCTGAAGGTACCTGTGGCTTACAACGCCAAAGGGTGATGAACGATAATTCACTGAAAGATTATTTATTTACATGTACGAAGAAATATAATATGAAACAAATTACTCACAAAATTATCCATAAGAATACACTAATTACGCAAATAAAAGTTTATTCTTTAGGGCCCTCGACGTCTCCAACAGCTAGCTGTGTCCGCTGGATCAGCCTCACATCATCTTCATCCTCTCACGGTTTGTGACAAATACAAAGAGTCTATTCACTTCTCGTTGCTTCCTCCTCGTGGGGTTAACTTCACCGTCAGTCGAGCTTAACACATATTCTGCTTGTGTGACTCTATCAGCGTTTTCACAGTTCAATCACGATTCAGTCGGCGTCTACTACAGTTCACTACCACTTTGCGCCTTGCCTGGCTCTCACCGGGTTAAGTTATTCTTCGCCTTCAGATATATACTTAACAGAGCTTACATAATAATATTATGCAAAGTGTTCTCAACATCACCAATTCTCGCACCGCCTAAAACTATCTTATCTCGCGAGCTGCTCCAGCGCTTACTCAAGCTCTTAATACGGTCTCTAGATCTCAACGTTACAGCTTTTACTTCTTTGGCTACTATGCCACTACGGTTCGCAGCCGTTAGCAGACTACAATCGGTTCCTTACGACCCTCACTGGGTTACGACTATACGCGGACTTTCAATCTCGGTGCCTATGACCCTCGACGGCCAAGGCTAAATTCGGACCTTCTATGAGTGCCCTCGGGCCAACTGCCTCGCAACGACCCACAGCCTTACACACCTTCCGACTGGAATTGGCTGGAATGAATTTTTCGAGAACTCCCCCGATTTTTTTTTAGATAGCCAGAACATTTATTCTCAGTTAATCGTTTCTCTTGAACTTGGCCGCTTAGATCTATCTTAATTTAATGCTCGCTTTAAAGTTCCTTTGAAAGACTCAGATTTTGGTATCTTTTGACATTTCGGAGACAGAATAGATGCGTAATATGGGTGTGTGTCCAGAACATGTGTGATGCACTGGTTCCAGCAATTACAATTTAACTGGTCTTAATTACCCAGGTAATGATGCAGAAGAGAATATAGTCTCTCTTACTCTTGATCTGTAACGCCATGTGGCATTCAACACGTGCGCCATAATGGACATTAAATTTGGTGCCTAATTAGCAGAGTTTGAAAAATCTATTTTCAGGGTCCGTCACATACCTATCGAAAATATTTACACTTTTATACAACAAAATCGCAACTTTTGCCTATCACCTTGACAAATATAGTCTCTTTAATCACCTCGTCTGACAGTAAGAGTGATCAGCCCGTTTGTTTATCCATCTTTCAGAATGTCACCAGACTGCAACCGTTCACATAAAACAAGTAAGAGGTCCATAAGGGAAGACGTTTATGGCGGTGGTGAGTCGCCTCCCTATCTCCGGCTACCCGACCCCTGTTCAGAATTAGGCCTCCTTTACTTGTATGCCGCCCTGACTGACTCAACGTGACTCGGGGAAAAGAGACATTTCTTCAAGTATAGTTTCCTGTGCTTAATATCTATCAGATACAATTTTAGTACACTGAGTCTTGAGTTATTAGCGCAACTTGACAACGTCAAGTATGAGCTATTGGGATGAGTTGCGATCTGTCGGCGTACGTCCGTCGTACGTAAGTTTGTACGTCCCTCTGACCGTCCACAATTCATTTAGCACACCATACAGGGCGCATCTCGCATCCGATCAGTTTCAAATTCCATACGTGTCTTTCGCGTAATGTCTAGATTGGTGCTATAGAATTTTGTCGATTTTTTATGAAAAACATTGGCACCAGTGACCATATTGGGTTTGGCATATAAATTGTCAACAATTCCATTAGCACACCTTATAGGCCGCATCTCTCATTCGATCTTTTTTTCAAAGATCATATGTAGATTTGGTGTAATGTCTAGATGGGAGATATCGAATTTTTTCGCTGAAACAGCTAGGCCTATTGTCCATAGTTTTAGTTTTTGAAGGCCTAACTTGTTACTATTCACGTTCTTAAGAACGTCAATAGTAACAAGTTAAGCCTTCAAAAACCAAAACTATGGATAATGTTTTGGGCCAAATTCACACCTTACCTAACAATTAAACATTGTCAATTACTCAAATAAATAGGAATTGAGCCTACATGAATGAATTTTCTAATGACAGTTTTATCCTATTTTTGTTGGAAATGTAACAAATTGAAGTTAGTACGAGAGATTCGAAAAAATCGAATCCTGAGACTGATTCGGGATCGATCTCGAAGCATACGTATGATATCGATATCGAATCGAATCTCGAATATTCGCAGGACCCTAAGACCACACCTCTCACACGATCTTCTTCAAATTTTAAATGCAGCTTTGGTGTGATGTCTAGATGGGAGCTATCGAATTTTCCTGAATTTCGTTGAAAAACATGGCCGCCACTGGCCATCTTGGATTTGGCATATAAATTGTCAACAATTCCATTAGGGCACCTTACAGGCCGCACCTCTCGCCCGACCTTTTTCAAATGTTATATGTAGCTTATGGTGTGATGTCTAGAGATAAATTGTCAAAAAGTCCATTAATTAGTACACCCTACATGCCGCATCCCTCACCCGATCTTTTTTTTAAAATTTTATATGTAATGTAATGTTTAGATGGCTGCTATCGAATTTTTCTGTATTTCGTTGAAAAACATGGCCGCCAGTGGCCATCTTGGATTTGGCATATAAATTGTCATCAATGCCATTGGCACACACTCCAAGCCACCCCCTCACCCAATCTTGTTTCAAATTTTATATGTTGCTTTGGTGTGATGTCTAGATGCCAGCTATCGAATTTTCTTGAATTTCGTTGAAAAACATGACCACCTGGATTTGGCATATAAATTGTCAACAATTCCTCTCTCACACACACCCTACGGGGTACATCTCTCACTCAATCTTTTTCAACTCAAATATGCGACTTCAGGGTGATGTGTACATGGGAGCAATCATATTTTGTTTTAATTTCATTAAACAACATGGCCGTCAGAGGCCATCTCAGATTTTGAAATTAAATTGTATGCAATTCCTATATCACATCCTATAGTTAGTTATTTTGCTCGGTCCCTTCTTGGTGAAGTTGAGCTGCAGTGTACATTGACACTTTCATTTTGATAAAAGAAGACAATTTAATAATCAACTCTTCGTAGCTTCGTTGAAATAGAAACGAGAAACTCATTCCCTATTTATTTTTGTCGCGATTGTGATATTTTTGTACCGTTGTTGCTATTTTCATCATGTTTGTAAAATAATATTCGCCTTCAGAATAAATAGAATAAATATGTTTTGTTATAAGGCTTCATGTGTGTTCTTTATTTGGATTACCACGACCTTTTACGCTCAGCTGGGTTTCGAAATTGATCTTATTTAAAGATGTAACTAAAACTACTGACGAATGGCCTTCGAAGAAACGAATGCTTTCGAATATCGGATTGATGGAATTGTCCGGTATACAGATGCGTCGTCGGGATTCTGTAAGGAGGATAGGGTGAAGGATGCCCTAGCATTTTTTTTGTTGGGGTATAGGAAAGGCCGTTGGGAAATCCTGGACTTTCCCTAGTCCTAACTATGACCCAGGTGGCTGTTACCCCTCCTCCCACTTCCCTTCAGGGAAGTGAGAGAAGGAGTAATGACTGGGGCGTCCTAGTTAGGACTACGCCTCCCACAATAAAATTGTGCAAAATTCATTGCCCTCAGAGCGAATCTGGGGTATTTGTAACGTGTGTAGCTCTCCATTGGAGACCATTTATTGGGGCTCTAAGTTATGTGAAACTTGTATTGGGACAATTGTCGGGAGGAGGTCGCATCGAACATTTTCAGAATGTCATCCCCCACCCCCGCTACGCCATTGCCGATACAATTAACGCACTTCCTGAAATCACCCTATCGGAATAATAACTAACGATTTACGTAAGCTTATAAATTTATGAAAGGGCCTTTATGCAGGGACGTAGTTAGATGAAGAGTGGAGTGGAAGAGGGAAATATGTTTGTTCATCACATTTTCCCCTACATCATCTCACCTTGTACTGGGTTAAGACAGTGTATTGCTAACAAATGAAGGTCCAGTGTCTTCTCGTGGGAAGAACTTCAACTTTCCATACTACTTTGAGCACGAAGCGTACTTTTGTAAGGCTTATTAAGGACCCAGAAAGTGAAGGGACAACTATAGCAAATTCACCCAGGAAATATCAGGGTGATAGTACATGAACCAGTTTTGTGGATTTAATACATGAATGTATATATAGGGTTGACATTTTAGGAAAATTGGGAACGACGAGTCTCCGAACGCCACCATACCCGTGGCTACGCCACTGTCGTTATGCGCTATGTACAGTATGTGGGGAGTGTATTATCACTAACACACCCGCAGAGTGGAGATTACACCCAAGCAATAATTGCAAATTTGTTGCAAAGCAAAACAAGAACAAGTAAAGTTCCAGCCAATGGACCTCCGGGTTATACCCGGAGGTCCATTGGTTGAAACACTGCTTGTGTTCTTTGTCCACATGTACAGAATTTGAAAGTGATACCTTGGGTGATAACTCCACTCCCCGGGTGATTTCGTTGCTATCCACTCTCCACGTACTGTACGTACTTTATACCCCAAGGTATATTTTATGAATTCCATGGTTTACATACTCTTCAACGAACCTTCACCCTTTGAACTTTGTTGGTATCTTCCATGCCTGTTCAATGGCAGCAATTAGAAGAGTACATATTCATTATTTGGGGTAGACCAATCAGTATTTTCAACGTGCAGCCTCAGGGCTGCACGTTGAAACTATTGATTGGTCTACCCCACACATTTACTGAACAGCCATCATATTTAATGACGTTTTGACGTATCATGTTGCAGGCCGGAAAAACAGCCGCTAGGGTTCAAAGGGTTAAAAGGAACGAGCCTAGAGGAGGCGGAGATCGTCTAAAGAAGTACAACACTACATTGGTGCTATGGCTATATGTTATCTTTCCTTGGATAGGTGACAGGAGAGTCGAGCTGTCTCAACCCTCTCCCAAATTCCTTTAAAAACTTTCGATACATAGAAATTATAAGCCTCAAACCAACAAAAGGCGGGAATTTTAAGTCCTATAGCCGTGGATTTTATCTATAGCTGGGGCAGTTTATAAGAGAAATGTAATGATGCTTTGACCATATTTCACAGGGATTATTCTAACTGAATTCAATATTTGGTCCCGTGGGTGCAACAATACACCAGCTGCAATGCTAAAGCATTGCAGATGGCGCCTTGTGGCTCTCGAAAACGATTTTCAGCTCTGGAACTCAAAGGTCATATTTCGAACACAACCGGAGAGGGTGTATTCGGATTTCTTCAGCAGTTGGGAATTCTCACTTAAGAGCGGGGGGTGGGGGGGGGGATTATGGTATTACCAAAAGCCAGGTGATACAGTTGAAGATTAAGGGGAGGGGGCAACACCCCCGGACGCAAACTCTCTAGCCACTTCGTTCATGCATGTATCATTCATTCGCTTGTCAGATGACGGAACAAAAACGTCCTTACCCTAATATAAAGACAATTTTGAATATTAAGTAATAATATTTATCCCATAAATGACCGTTTATTCGAACAATAAAAGCCTTGGATAAATTTTTGCTTTATTCACCTAGTAGGGTGATAAATTTTTCCCGTATGTTTAACACTTAAAGAATTTATTCCTGTAGTAGAGACGGATTTGTTGACCTTTCAACTCTACCAAATTCGTGTAGCATAATCAATAGTTTAATTGTTGTTTTCTTTAAACTTTTTTGAAAGTATTACACAATGCCAATAGAAAACACCACACACTGTTCATTTAATAAAGTATTTTTGCAAGTTTAGCTCAAGTTTGTAGTGGAATTATTTTTAGACAGAAATGTATTACTGCGCCTTGTTTATTTTTGTCAATCTTGCTTGTCGATCGAATTGGACCAATGTGCTTCTCACTTCTCGCAGTGTTTTGCAGCGAGTAACAGCACGATTTCGCCGCGACTGCCCTGTAAATGATTTATGGGATAAACAAAATAAACGTATAGTGTTTTCAAGTAAAAAATATATTCTACTCGTAGAATTAAGAATGAAACCGACTCGCTAGAGGCTCGTCGGTTTCATTCTTAATCCTACGAGTAGAATACATTTTTTACTTGAAAACACTATACATTTATTCTTTTCTTGCATAAAAATTTCGGAATCAGCACCAATCGAATCGAATCATCGGAACGATTTCGAATCGAACCGAATTTCGAAACCTAACAGGGCTCTATCATGGACAGCCAACGTTTGCTTCACACAAGACTTTATGCATGATGGGTTAGAAGGGTAAAACAACGCACGCGCAAAATCGTTCGCGTAAAGAAAAAAGATGATCTCCAATAGACTTTATCAACATTCCCCATATTGTGATGTAAGCCCAGCCCCGCGAGACCTTTGTTAACATAGGCAGGAAGTGAAATAGAGGACCAACGATGACGTTTACCGTCAGTCGCTTCATATTTCACTCATTTCCTAACATTAACCTCAACTTTGCAAACTCCCATGTCACTGGTATTGACAATACTTTATTCATAACAATGCATTTCGAATGATGGGCATCCGCATGTGCTCACGTGGTATATGTTTTTGAGACACATTGCGGTCTATCACATGAACGTATCTCGGCCTTTTAAGCATGTGACCATGTGCCACATGTGCTGTGCTGGATAAACAGATTGTAGGCAAAGATTACACCAGTGTCAACTTGGTGAAGGGAATGTGTTGGTATACGTGGGAATGGTGCGATCTGGTTGAATCTATACTAAGACTCCGTCAAGGGCAGGAATCGGAACCAGGGATAGCTAGGACTATATCGAATATTAGGGTCAAGACTGGCCGGAACAAGCCAGAAAAGCTACAAATAGTAAAAACACAAGCCCGAGAATCTTATCCTCTACCACCGTGCACACTGGGCCATCCGAAGGGGACACTTGGACATACCGCATTTATAACGGTCCGACAGAAATTGTGCTACTCAAGATGGCAGTCTGGAATGGTCTATTTAGGTAATTTATGGTACACGTCGGCTCATTTCCAATCGAGCATGCCCTGCGAATACGCTCCAATTTTATCACAGCCCCACCAGTGTCATACCACCCACGTGCTCCGTAGAAACCAAGATGGCGGCCTCCATTCAGAATGGACGGAGAAGACATGTATCACCCTTACAACACGCGATGCGCAGGCGCACTGAAACCCGTATTACCATGGTACTGATGTCCCAACATGCCCGCTGACAGGCTACCAGGACAACCTAGATGACACCTACAATACACCGCTGTGCGGCGTCACACGAGATCCCCCATAAGTTTGTTGAAGTGCGCTAGTTATTCTACTTACGTCGTGCACCATCCAAATTCAAAGCATTGTAAAACACACCCAACCCCACCCCACTCTGCGGACTTTAATGGATTTCGGATATGTTGCTTGTGTGTGTATTATTCATCGAATGACATCAAGCGTAGTGTGTTTTCTGGGTTCAATCCTTCAACAACGAGACCATAACCCAACAGCATCACCACCATCTTCCACACAAGAAACAGCAACAAGACCAATAATGAACAAAAACATATCGCCCGAACCAACAATTCGTTGCCTGAGTTCTAGAATGTTCTATGTCCCATAGGGGACATAGAACATTCTAGCACTCGGGCGACGAATTGGTATTTGTGCTCACATCATCTCGTGATGAATAACAGTGACTTGTTGATATCCGTGTATCAGTGACTCTGTCGAGTAATCGGGTTTACTCTTCTGAAGCATGAACTTGGCATTCGAATCAATTTTCGGATTATCATTTCCGCAAAGATATTTTCATATCAACTTGATATCCAGAAGTGAATATACGCATCTCCATAGCGCTGCGCTAATGCAGTCTCAGCTATGAATTCTCAATTTTGCGAAAATATATTTTCGCCTTTTCTCTCCTGATTACTGTTGAATAATACAGCCAATTAAACCGAATTACGTCGATAGTTGTGATCAGGATGCCAGAAGCACGGACTCAGAGGGGACAGCGGCCTTCTCTGCCTTCGGACCATTTATTCAATGATGTACTCTCGAAGTAAACTAAAATACATACCAAATCAGTTCGGGGAACTTTCAAAATTCAATGGGGGGTTGGGGGTTGGGAGGAGGCGACCCCTCCAGGTTGGAGGGGTCACCTCCTCTCAAACTCCCCCATCTCGGGCCTTTGGACTTCGAGACATGCATGTTTTCGCATGTCATGGCGGGACTGCTAGTGCCAGTAAATGCCCTTTTCCCTGGATCTGACCCCCCCCCCCCCCTCCAGCCCTGAAGTGCTTGCGGCGCCCCTGGGTGTGATGATCCGTATATTGTCAGGATGTTAACCCAATAGAAAGAAAAAAGAAAAAAGAAAAACAAACTTTTCAAAGTGACATTGGAGGTGGGTAGATGGACACTTATTTTGTATTTTCCTTTCAATATACCCCAGGTTCAATCTTTACTTGTGTTGAAACGATGCTCGCCGAGGTTTTTATGCCGACGGCAAATATAGTAATTTGAAATTGGTCGAGGCAAGGAGGCCGTTTTTCAACATTTTACAGTAGAGTCGCCATGGAATGCCCGAAATCCACGCGTGGGCAGTGGCAGTGATGTCCACGTATGCGTTTATCAGGTTGTAAAAGTCATCAGCGACAAAATTTTAATTAATGAAGCACCGGATTGTACCCGGTGCTTCATTTATTACATTTTTGATGATTATTCCTATAATTAGTGTTTGGAATCTACTATTACTGCATGCGTGGAAATATTGCCCATCTGTGGAAAGTGACCAGTCCTGGGCGATTGTACTGTACATTGACTGTACCAAACTTCCAATAAAAATGGAAATTTCAAAATATCTTACCTCCTTCAAGTATATGGGAATTTCATTGGTTGAAAGACGTGACATGCAGACTGCATATAAAACCATATACTTCCTGTCAACATCAATAAACGCTGACAGCTATGGGTAATCTCGTTTTGTTAATTGATTATTCAAAATGGCGGCAGCCGATAAACGCTTCAAGTTGAAAGATTGAGTGTTGGAAGCCCATATTTGGTCTGAAGTGCAGGTTAGGCAACTTAAAAGGCTTCATATTCTGTGGATGTGTGTCATGTTACCTTCGAAATTAAACTGTTTGGTATGTATGAATTTGCCTTGTTACAATTTATGGGAGAGTGCACTCTCCCATAAATTGTAACAAGGCAAAGACACGTGAACACATTGTGAGAATTCTTGCATTTAATTTTGATCGCTGTTGTTATTAGTTCTGTGCATCGATGCAGCAGTCGGTAAGATATATTCTTTACACAGTTTGTTGGTGGCCTAATATGGTATATATGGTGTCAGTTAATTTCATATTGGACGAGAGCGAAATTAACTGACACCATATATACCATATTAGGCCACCAACAAACTGTGTAACTTATAATATCACACCAGCGATTTAAATCATACATCACTGGAAAATATTTGTCATGAACGTCATAATTTGATGTCCGGTTATCCCAAAATTAATCTTTTGTCTTTTTTTTTAAATCTCAGCTTTATTTCCGCCATAGAGTTCTATAATAAATTTTGAGCTTCGCACAACTTGAGTTTTAGCGCATAATAATAATAAAATCCAAATCAAATGGTTTTGCGCGCCGAAGGGGACGATTTGGGGAGCAAGACCCCTTCGACCCTCATTAGCTGTAGAATTTGAAAGTGTCAGACCGTGGTAAAGGAGGAGAAGTTGTGGGTTGTTAGCGGCGCTTGTGTCTTTTCAGCTTCTTTTTCAGAGGTAGAGGTTTGGAAGGAGAGACAGTGGTAGTTGGTGTTGTTGGTGGGCTGCCTGATGGTGGTTGCTGAGTTTTGTAGGGTCTGGTCCTAGCCGAGTCTGGAGTGGTTGTGGGTGATTGCTGAATCTTTTGTTGTTGTAGATTTCTGGCGTCTATTAGTTTTTTGGTTTCTTCGACTTTTTGCATGAATAATTCGTATTGCCTGTCCATCTGTTGTCTGTGAAGGTCCCCTTGTATCTCGTGTTCCCGTAAGATGTTCTCTATCCTGTCGTCCGCGTCCTGGCATTCTGGTTTAGAAGGAAGAGGCGAGTGGGGGTCAGGAAGAGGCGAGAGGGCGCTTCCACCTCAGTCTCCACAGACTCTTCCACATCCGACAATACCGACTGGGGAGCCGGCATTTGGATGGGGCTGTCTGTGGGAGTGGGAGGGGAAGTGGTGGCCGCCTCTGGCTCTTTCTTTTCCTCACCTTTCTCTTTCTTCATCTCCAAGAATGCCTCCAAGCGTCGGGAATTCCTCCGCTTGGTGGACGGGCTCTTCTTTTTTCACTTTTTCTTTTCAGGGCCTCCAGACCTACTCGGGTGAGGACCAGTGTGAGAGGGGATCCTCTCATCAAAGGTACTACCTCTCCCCGAGTAGAGTGGTATTTCTTTCTCTTCTTCAACCTTGAATTCAAGGTTCAGATGAACGCTCTTGCCTATCTCCTGGATGGTCCAGGTGATAGGGCAAGATACGCCCAGAGCTGCCATCGTTCTCTTCAATCGTGCTGGTAGTTCCAGTGTTTCCATAATTAAGATTATAATTAGGATGCTCGCACTCTGAGTTCAGATGTGCGAATGAATGATGCCTAATAATAATAATAATAATATACACATTTATATAGCGCCAAAATTATAGTTCAGAAGATATAGAACCATATTCTAAGGCGCTGTACATGTTACTGAGCTCATGCAAATATACAAACGGAATATATACAGTATCTTACAGTCCAGAACATCACTTATAGGCTTTTTGAAACAGGTATGTTTTGAGATCTTTCTTGAAAAGGTTGACATTTGACAATATTTTTAGGTGTTCTGGTAAATTATTCCACAAGTGAGGGCCAGCAAATGAGAATGACCTGTCTCCAGATGTCTTACACCTATGTTTTGGAACATGTAGCAGCATTTTACCATCGGACCTCAGGTTGTATTGACACACATTCTTGGTATTAAGGAGTTCCTCTAGGTAGGCTGGTGACATGTTGTTTTGTGTCTTAAAAACTAATAATAAAGTTTTGAAAATTATTCTGTACTTGACTGGCAACCAGTGCATATCCCTCAGAACAGAG
This sequence comes from Pictodentalium vernedei, assembly GCA_031216915.1. Taxonomy (NCBI): domain Eukaryota; kingdom Metazoa; phylum Mollusca; class Scaphopoda; order Dentaliida; family Dentaliidae; genus Pictodentalium; species Pictodentalium vernedei. Next base: position 117,738,180 of record CM062294.1, on the reverse strand, counting down.
GTAATGTGTTGAGATCGTGACATCCTACATACCACTCGGGCTGGTGCATTCAGTACCATCTGCAGACGAGAGTACTGATATTGTGGAAGGTTGAACAGTAAGGCATTACAATAATCCAAATGTGAAGTTACAAAGGCATGAACTAGGGTTTTTGTTGAGTCTTTGGTGAGGAACTGTCCTATCTGTTTAACTTTGTATAGACCTCTGAAAGCCTTATTGCACATATTTGTAACATGTCTGTCCATAGACATGGTAGAGTCAAAGAAGGCACCACGATTACGTACACTGTTACTTTCACTGATGGCGGAATCTCCTACCTTCACTGAATTGATGTCAACTTTAGTGAGTTGTTGTCAGTAGGTGATAATTGAGAATACCAGCACACCTGTACATGTACGTGTACGTGTACATGTACACCTCCATAGGATTTAGTGTTAAAATCGTGTACCTGTACACGATTTTAACGTTTTTTAGGGTGTGTTCGAATTTATTTAACACTGAATTGTATCCTAGACGCCCGTAGTTTTACGTACACGTACATGTACCGTTTTGATTGAAATCGGCAAATGAGTTTCCCCCATAGGATTCAGTGTTAAATTGCGAGCAAAAAAACGTTTTGTCGTTTCGAACACATCGTCTTGCCGATTCTAACAATCCGCGTCTGTACACGATTTTAACACTGAAACCCTATGGAGGCGTAGACGGAGGTCCGCTTGAGGATTTTAGGTCTGAAATCGACTCGTGTGAAGAGGGTGTGTTCGAATCCGCAAACCCACTGTCGCGTTTCTCGAAGTAAGACTAACGCACGTTATTGCGAGGTGATCTTAATAAGCACTTGATGGAAATGTTTTGAATGAAGAGTGTTGCCGGGTGTTAGAATCCGCAAACCCACTGTCACGTTTTTGATTGATATATATAGGAGAGAAAAAAATATATAAATAATAGTTATTGAGAAAAATAAATATATCAAATCGAAAAGATAAAAAAAAAATACGTAAATCATGTGTGCTTCCCAGACTATTAGAGCGAGGATTCTTTTAAACATGCTGATGAGAGCATACGCAATCTGCGTGAACGAATAACTACGTTCCATCTTGTTAGAACGATGCGTCGGATGTCGGGACCATCTAGACTTCGATCACGAGAATCATTCGTGTCTGACGATGGAAAGGGAAGATATGGTCGTCATGTATTTCGAACCGGCATTCGAACGCGTTAGATTCAACGATGTGATCACGTTTTGGAAGAGATTAGTCTTCTGTAAGAATCAAGACAAGCCTACAGTTTCGGAAGAACACTGAAATTGGCGCGTAAAAGTCTGACTTTAGAAGACAAGGGATGCATCAAGAAATTATTACTGAATGAAGCATACGTCTAAGTTTTTTTTCGTTGATATAAAATAAGGGAGAATAGAAAATAAAAAATAAATACACACATAAATTTTTTTATCTAATATTAGAAAGAAAAAATACAAAAATGAGAACCAGAAATAAATTGTATCCGACGTTTGTGGACGACGAGGATGAGAAGCCGATCGACGTTTTGCCGACGGCACTGTCGCTAGAAGAAAGAGAAAGAGGATAGAGGTATCGCATCGATCAAATCAATAGAATCCAAGAGTATCTAACTCGAGAGAGAGATTCTCGTCGTTCTCTCAAGAAGAAGTATTCGCGTTTCGTGACATTCGACAACGCGATCGACATGACACTCATCACGATTTCCATGGGTTTACACGCGGCCGGCATCGGATTGTTGTCGACCACGGTCGGCATTCCGATCGTGTTGACCGTAGCAGGAGTGGCTCTCGCCGCCGGATTGTTTAGCACGCTCGGAAACTTTTTGAGTAGGAAATTATATCTGAAGACGAGGAAACACGACAAGATTCGCGTCTTGGCCGACTCCAAGATCGACACGATATCCGAAATGATCTCTATGGCGTTGAAAGACGGTAGGATATCGGACGGAGAATACTTCGCGATATTGAGTGAGAAAACGAAATACGATGTCATGAAAGAAGCCGTGAGAATCAAGACTCGTCAGATCATCAAGGAAGAGATGAAGGATTCTCTCGTGGAAAAGGGGAGGAAAGAGGCCAGGGAGGAATTCAGTAAGATGATAGAACTCAAGAGCAGCGATTGAAAAAAAAAATATATATAAGAACAGAATTAATTATTAAATTTATATATAAAATAAAAAAACGAAATTAATTTAAATAACTCTTAAAAAATGTATTGCGTAAAGTGTAAGAGAGTTACCGAGACGAGTAATTCTAGAGAAGTGCGAACTAAAAACGACAGACAGATGCTTCGCGGAATTTGCGACGTGTGTGGTTCTATCAAGACACAATTCGTCAAAAAAAAAACGCGAGCAAATGTAAAGGCATCGTGAATAAAATGATCAATAATCTACCTTTCGAAATGCATCTGCCCGGTCACAGTTTCCTTGGACCCGGAACGAAATTGAACAAGAGACTCAACGCCGATCTGACACCCAAATCTTGGAGCAAACCTGTGAATAGGGTGGACGCGGCCGCGTATGATCACGATCTGTGCTACACCGGACATCCCGACACCAAGACTCGCAACGACGTTTGCGATAACAACATGTTGGGGAAATTGAGAGGCATATCGAATCCGACCAGGAGAGAGAAGATAGAACGTTCGCTGGTCGGCAATCTAATCGGTGCGAAACGTCGATTCGGATGGGGCGTTAAAAAAAAAGCGCATCTGAAAAGAAGAAGAAACGATTATTGATGAGCGAATTGGCCGAGGAGTTACACAAACCCATAGTGCGTAATTTTCGAAAGAGAATGGTGTTCGTGAAGGGTCTGGATGATATTTGGTCTGCCGACTTGATCGACATGAGATCGTTTTCGAGGTGGAACGAGGGCGTCAAATATCTATTGACGGTCATCGACGTGTTTTCCAAATACGGTTGGATCAGGGCTTTGAAGAATAAATCGGGACATTGCGTCGCCGAGGCTCTGAAGAGCGTGTTCGACTCGTCTTCTCGAAAACCGAGTAAATTGTGGGTGGATAAGGGAAAGGAATTCTACAACAAGCACGTTCATCGATTGGTAGACCTCTACTCGATCGAAAACAAAGAGAAAGCCAGCGTGGTGGAACGTTGGAATCGAAAGATGAAGGAAAAGATGCACAGATACTTCACGGCGAATTCGACCAAGAAATACATATACGCTCTGAACGGTCTGGTTAAAGATTACAACAACACGCGACATAGATTGATCAAGATGACTCCCGCGGAAGCTAGCGATCCTCGAAACGCAAAACGGGTCTACGCGAATCTATATCCTGAGAGATCTAAGATTAGGAAGAAGTCTAGAACGCCGAAATTTGCGGTCGGTGATCGAGTGAGAATTTACGCTTATAAGAAGCACTTCGAAAAGGGTTATACTCCTCGATGGACCTCGGAAATCTTCGTGATAATCAAAATATTTCACACCAATCCGATGACTTACGAAATTGAAGCTTTGGATGGAGAAGAGATCATCGGAAAGTTTTACGAACAACAATTACAGAAGACGAAGTTTTGATAAAGAAAACAAATTTTTTTTTATTTACTCTCATTAACATTTTCTTGTTTACACACATATATATAAGAGAGAAAAAAAATAATTAAAAACTATTTTTAGATAAAGAAAGCAAGTTAATTAATAAACAAAAAACTAAAAATCCTTTAAAATGACAAATATACTAGATATAGCACAAAGCATAGTGAAAGATGAAAGTATTCAAGAATATGAGGTTCACGAATATGAACCGGTAACCAGAACGAGTTTGAACAATGCGGGAGAGATAAGAATCAACGTCCAAACTCAAGATCTATTCATACATCCTAGCGAGAATTACAAAGTGGTGCAGGGCCGACTCACCAAGGAAGATGGGAGCGACTACGCCGACGACGACACGGTTACTCTAGCCAATAATGGCATCATGCATCTATTCAGTAATATAAAATACATGCTATCCGGACAAGAGATAGAATCTGTGTTTCATCCCAGTCAGGCCACCATGATGTTCGGACTCTTGACGTATCCTGATGATTTTTCGAAATCCAGAGGACTTAATCAGTTGTGGGTGAAAGACACTGTAGGCCCTGCTAGCGCCGGCATCGCCTTGATATTCGACTACGTCGTCAAGACGTCCAGACCTAAAGGAACGTTTTCGTTCAGGATACCTTTGAAACACATCTTCGGATTTTCGGACGATTACAACAAGATCATGTACGGATTCAAACATAATCTGACGTTGATTCGAAAAGGAGACGATGATGCAATAGTGAGACTCACTGCGACCAATGCGGGTAAGATAACTCTACACAAGATATCGTGGTTCGTTCCACACGTGGAGCCTTCGATCGTGGAGAAAGCGCGTCTCTACAAGATCATAGAATCCAAGAGTAAATTACCCATGGGATTTTGAATGAGACAGTGCGACACGGCTAGCATTCCTCCCTCCACGAATCACTTCGATTGGAGATTAATGGTGAAATCCGCTTCCGAGAGACCGCATTTCATCATGGTTGCGTTTCAGACCGGTAGGGATGAGTCTCAGGAAAAGAATGCGTCGCTGTTCGATCATTGTCATTTGAGAAACATGCAGGTGTTTCTGAACGCCACGAGATATCCAGCAATCGATTACAACGCGTCGTTCGACAAGAACGATTTCTGCAGACTGTACGGCGACGCCGCTGATTTTAGAAAGAAGTATCACGGTCTAGACGAATTGATGAGCAATCCTAACATATCTCCCGGCGAATACAAGTCGATGTATCCCATGTTCGTATTCGACGTCAGTAAACAGAGTGAACGACTCAAGAGTCTTAGACATTCAGATCAAGATGCAATTCGATAGGAACGTTCCAAGAAAAACCGAAGCCTTCGCCCTGGTGCTGTCGGACAGAGAATTACAATTCGAATCAAAGTGTGTGAAAAAAAATTAATAAATGTTAAAAATGTGGATGTAAGATTAATTAAAAACCAAAATCTCGAAAACAAAATGAATGTTTCTGACACGAAAACAACAAATCATCACTACGATGTTAAAATGAAATACTTGGAAAAATGGATTCAAATTGAATATGAAGAACGTAACACAAAAAAAGGATGGAATAGTTGTGATTTTGACGAATATCATTTAAAAGAAAAAGAAGAGTTTGATCTCATAAGATCTAATGAAGAAATTATAAAAAATACAATTTTAAAATGTCGCAAATGTAAGAAACATCAAATAAAAATCGAGTCTCAACAAACTAGATCTGGTGATGAACCAACAACCATATTCGCAAAGTGTATAAATTGTAATCATAAATGGATAGAAAATTAAAAAAAGGATGCAATTTTAATCATCGTCATAAGTGACAAAATTCTTTTACTAAAGAAAAAAACATTTCAGATATCGTATAATAATATATAATAAAAAGTTATCAAAAAAAAAAACCTCAAAAAATAAAAGTAATGTGATCTAGAGAGATTGAACATCTTTCTAAATCTCATTACTTTTTTGTTTTTGTTCTTTTGTTTTTTAATAATCACACATTATTTTTTTTTAATTCATTATTTTCCACGCGTTCACTGTTTGTTCAAAGGAACTAGTTCGATCAGTAGACTCACCACGGAAGTGACGGCTTCGGGATTATTGGTTTTCGTAACGAAATTAATCCTGTCTCCAGCGTTCACTTTGAGAGGCGTGCCGAATGTGCTAACGTATCTCTTATCGCTCTCTACACCATTCACCATGAGATTGACGACCACACTGTTATTCAAATCCGAGGAAGCCAGACTCATTCAAAGGATTTCACCTCCCTGCGGCATGGGATATCCCACCTGACCATGTTTCGATCCGCTACCTCCATTTCTGAAAGACCACTCAGCTTTTCCCTCATCTAAGGTGCCGGCCTCTTCGGCCCACACAGTGATCAATTGTCTAGCATATTTGACTTTCTCTACCACCGAAATCAGGGTGCAGGCATCCGTCATGTTCACGGGATCCGGTAGATTCGTGAGCGCGTGTCCACCCATTTCTAGTTTACCTTCCATGATGTCACCCTTTCTCCAGACCGAGTTGTCGTCCACGTACTTCCTGCTGACTGCACTGGAATCGAATTCGGGATCGTGACTGAGTCCGAATAAATTCTTACCGTTCATGTCGATACCACCCTCCATGGTTCCGCCAGATTGTTTGTTCAGGTAGAGATCGTCCACTTGCGATTCTAGGTATTCTTGTGATCATATCACGGCAGAATCTACGTAGCCCTTGTTGACTGCGGTTGAGTCCGCATCCATGTCGTCGACCTTCGACAGATTCAATATCTTGTTGAATCCCGCATTCAGATCCGATTTCATTTCTGGTCTGTCAGACTTTCTCTGTTCCAGATCTACATAGTGTTTGGTCGCCACATCCTTGGGATTCGTGGGAGTGGCCACGTTCGTTATCTTGTTAGAATTGGCGTTGAATTCCGAGTGCATCGTTTTCTGAACATATCTATTTCTCAGGTGTTCGCTGAATCTCGCATGAGAGTCGTCCGCGTATTTCTTGGTCGCGGCATCGTTGGGATCTATGGGATTTGCGACGTTCACCAAATGTTTGGATTTCAGATCGAGATCGTCGGTCATGGTTTTATCCACGTAATTATCTAGCAGGATTCGTTCCCCCTGTCAACGTATTTTTTAGTCGCAGCATCTGCAAGATCTATCAGCTCGGGAAGATTGTAGAGCTTCTTATCGTTCATGTTCAAAGGTTCTTCTCGAGGTTCGTATCTCTGAATGTAACGTTCGTCCAAGTTGGCAACGTCATAACCATCGTCGACTTCGAACATCTTCCTCTTCTTTCTTAGGTTGACTTTTTCGTTGTCACTTCTACCAAATTTATTGACTGACTTGTTGTTGTGGGATTTTTTGTTTTTAGAAAAATATATTCAAAACGCAGTTTATTAAAAATGAACTATGTTATTTTATTTTTCGTTTTTATTCGATTAAAATTTTTTTAAAAATATTTTTTTATCTTTATATATACTATAAAAAAACAATCTCTCTCTAATGTAAATCATTGAGAATGTCTTGAAATCGATCTCCTTCAGACCATCTCTTGAGAACGTAAAGACACAGGTGACCGCAAAACACTTGATCTGGTGATTGCACCTGTTCCGTGTTGTAACGAACCATCGATTTGTTGAAATAGTTCTTTATTTCTTTTGGCGGCGAGATTCCGTAGCTGTCAAAATAATAATTTTTCTTCTTCCCGTTCTTGATCCACGCCACCCAGTGAGTACCTTCACCCGATGAATCATCTAGATTTCAAATTTGGCATTCCGATTGTCGAGGTCTTCTCTTCGGCAAGGCATCTCTGGAAAACATGCCTAGAAAATCTTTGATTTTCAAAATCCTTTGCTGCATTCAACAGATCGATGTTGGATAGGGGTTCGTTAGGTAAGACGACACCTTCTACGGATATCTTTATTTTCTTATTCATAAATGCGTATATATTTTTTTAAATTATTTATTTTATTATAATTCACTAAAATGACGTTATTTTTTTTTTATTTATTTTTTTCTTTTTCTTTTTAAACTAACATTCTCGATGTCTCTATCCATTTCCTTAATCTTGAATCCATCTAATTCCTCTTGATTTTCTGGAATCCTGATATTACCATCTTTTAGTAGAACAGATTCGATCGTTTTGTGGTGATTTAACAAATGAAAGTTTTTAGATACTGTGTCGTAAATGTATTTCTCTTGATCTTTTGACAATTTTTTGAACAGGAATAACAACTGCAAATATCTATTATATTCAAATTCGTTTTTTTCGCTACCTGCGAAAAAAGACAACACAAAAAGAGATATCAAATGTAGTTTGTCTCTCTTAGCTCGAACGTTTTCAGAATTTAAGAATTGGAGTTCGTTAGGGTTTTTTTTTCTTTTTTTCTTTTTCTTTTTAAACTAACATTCTCGATGTCTCTATCAATTTCCATAATCTTGAATCCGTCTAATTCCTCTTGATTTTCTGGAATCCTATCATCCACAATCATATCTGGAATCTTATCATCCGCAATTGTATCTGGAATCCAATCATCAACATTCATATCGTCTATAGTTAGATCCACAGTCCAATGTCCAAGTGCCAAAGTGCTTATTTTATCGTCTAACACTAATCTCTTATCGTCGTCGGCCGTCAGCGAAATCTTGTTGACTATTTCGGTATACAAGTCGTGCTTTTCGCTTCAAATCGATTTCATAATCTTATACACCAGACCACTTCCTAACAGACAATCTTTATACTCTTGGAAAGAGATGTTTTTCTCCACCATGCACGCTTTAACTCCTTTGCACTTCTTGATCTCTTCATCATCTTCTAGACGATAAGCATACAGTTTGGGTCTCAAGCCCACGAATTCGACGATTTGTTTACCACCACTCTCGTCCTTAAATTTACCCAACACCTTCTTGTTGTTGTTCGATTGAATGTTGGACGGGTGATCGATGGGATAATTGCTCATGTCGAACCACTTGGCCACGTCCTGATATATATCTCGGTAGACGTCTTTCACCTCTATCTCATAAACTAAACTGTCCATGTCGGTGAACAGTAGTTTGGCTTTATCACCAAATTTTCGTTTGACGTAATCGTAGTGAAACTCGTACATCAATCGCTTGCTGACATCTAAGATGATCGGTCTGAGATAATACGGTTTGTCGAACTTCAGGTGCGTCTTTTGCATGTGAACGGCCACTAGATTTTCGTCGAATATGGTTCGGTGTTTGTAATTGGGTTTCGCCACTAATGTTTTAGCTTTTTTTTCAGACGTGACGAGTCAAACATCGGTTCTCTTCCTGATGTTTTCCATCGATTTACCGTACACGCAGTTGTTCATGAGTTTGAAGAAATCTTTTTCAAAATCGTTCTTAGCTTGAATTCTGAGATTCGTGTTGAGATCGATGTATTTTTTCATCCAAGGCTCTTCGTCGAATCGAATGATGCGATGTATGTCGACTAATTTCATCCCGTAATCGACGTACTGTTTCAAATTCTCGCTGTAGACGACGTAGTTACGTTTGTTAAATAAATTGGGAATGAGTTTTTCCTCGTCTCCTTCGTTCGGTTCCATTCGTTCGGGAGCCAGTGGATAATCGTTGTGTGGATTGTGTAATTCTTCCGGATAGTTCAAATTGACTTCTAAAATGCAAGGATAGTCTCTCCATTTTTGCATCTCTTCCTGTTCCTTCACACATTCGAAATTTCCAATTGGTAAAGGATGACTCATAGCTCAACCATACAGATTATTGTCGTCCCAATACTGTATGTATTTAGTCGACCGTTTCGAATCAAAACCTTCTTTCATGTAGGGATTGTTAGCTTCAGAATGTCTGTGGGAGATCATTGAGACGCCACCTCTCGCAGCCCTTTCGAACATGAGCAACATGTCCACGTCGGATAATAATTCCAATTGGACTTCGGTGGTCTTCAACAGAGCGTCCCACACCAGACCGGGTGCGGTGAAATACCAAGCAGGATCCAGATCGTAATTTCGACAACAGACGTCTCGAAAATTTTCGAACACGTCTGCCAAGAGTAGAACGTCGGTCTTCAGATAGAGATCATGATAATCTCTCATGGTTTTTATATCGAATGATTTCCACACGTTTTTAGCATGTTCGTAATTCTCGTCGGAAATGTCGGATTCGTATAATTTCGAATAAAAATCTTCTTTCAAAGGTAGTGCGGTGTCTTCGAATCTCTTTAGATCGTTCATGTAATTGTAAGGATAGACTCCTTTCCTCAACATGACATCTACTCGTTCTCTGAAATGTTCACTCATGATTTTAAATTTATCCTTGCTCATGTTATTGACTAATTTTTCCAGAGCAGTCAATATGAATTTAAAACTGTTGATGAAACGTATGGCTCTACGAATGAATTTCGTTTTTTCTTCCAACGTCTCTCCGTCGATTACTCTTTTCTCCTCCATGAGCTTCCATTTCGTGAAGGAAATGTATCTTTCTTCGCTGTTCGCGATGCAATTTAATTCTTCGTGCGAGGTTCCGAGATTTTTCACGAACAGATGACTGTCATAACCCGAGAGATTGTGAAACATCACCGGATAGAAAGTGGCGTCTCGATATTTTAAATTGCACTTGCTGTAAGCCGGACCGCAATACAGACCCGTGTAATGATCTTGGTCTCTGACCTTCTTATTTTCCTTCGAATTCTCGTCAAACGATTGTCTGCGTATGTGACATTCGCTGGCTCTGTTATTTTCGTCCTGCTGCTCTCGCATGATGATCATTTCTGCTGGAGTTTTGAATTTGTCGTATAACATTTGAAGTTTCCATTCTAACTCTTCCACGAACCTTTGAGCCACATCGTCGCCTTCATACTGTTTCGTGTAGGTGAAGGGACCTATGTCGTGTTGCGAGTCAAAAGCACATTTCACGTAAATGCAATAGCCCGAAGGTATGTGTTTTTGATATCTTTCGACGTAACTTTGAAGAGCGTTGGGTTGACAGGAACTCATTTTCGCGGTGAAACATTCGAAATCGGCATACACAACGAATGGTTCTTTTAACCTTCTCTTGTGATTTTCAAACTTCACGATGGTGTTGGGTTTGGGCATTTCAACGGCGACACCTTGATTTTCGTTGCAATATTCCTGATGTTTCGCCAACGAGTCTTCGCTGTGAAACACGTTCATGCAATTGTAACATAAAGATATCTTTCCGTTATGATTATTATTTTGTTTCAACAGTAATCGGCTCGGATGTTTAACCCAACAATAATGACGATTGTCACCATTCGAAGTCAATAATGAAATAATCGTCTTTTCTCTTCCGAGATATAAAGTCAGTCTGAGAGGATAGATCTTTTGTTTTTTCGTCATCGTATCCCAAGACGTTCACCGCTATGGTGGGACTTTGAGCCTCGAAACGTTTGATGTGTTTTAACTGCGTTGGCAAAGTCATTCCAGTCCAATCGAGATTTTTAGAAGTTTCCTCGTAATGAGAAACTCTATCGGGGTTCGTTTTGACAGGGTATAAAGGTGTCATACATACATTTCCATCATTTCGCAAATGTTTCTGTATGACTTAAATCTTTTTTGATTTAGTTCTATGATTTCTGAAATGTGAAATTTTTAATAGTTTACAAATCTCGTTTAACTGAGGTATGGTTTTCTCATTTAAATTTTCCAATTTTTTTTTATCTGTTTGTTTCATTTTGTAAGAATATATTTTTTTTTCCGAATTTTGTATTTAAATAATTTGTTTAAAAAGTTTTGTTTTTTACTCTTTATATAAAAAAAAAGATTTTTTTTTAATTCGATTTTTTTCTTTAATGTGTTTTTTATTCAAAACAATTTAAGACCGCTTTTATTTCTCATTTGCAAAACGAACATGTTTTCTCATCTTCGGAATAACATTCTCTACAGTAATGCAGGTGTGCGCATGGTAGAAACAAGACGTTTGCGACATCTTCGCAGAACAGACACTTCGCGAACGTTTTGCTCGGCTCGTTTTCGACGCACAACGATAGCTCGTCCGCTTCCATCATGAACTTAATCAGATGTTCTAAAGTCAAAAATTGAGATAAGGTCTTGTTTGCATTCTTTAACGCGTTGTACAATTGTTCCTTAGTGTACCCTAATTGTAACATATCCATCAATAATTTTTGGTTTTTATTTCTGTCCCACTCTTCATCTTCGATTTTAATCAATCCCAACGTTATGATCTTGTTCAAATAATCGCATTCGCCTTTTTAATATTATTTATGTGTTCTAGTAAAGGTCTGTCGTGAGGTTCCCAATTCATCAAATGTATATTACAACAAAAACATTCAACTTTGTTGCTTTTACCCACGTAAATGAAACCTGCGGCGGCTAAATCTTCAGGTTTTTGAGCAAGATGCGAAGGCCAATTTTTAAACATTTGAAGTCTTCCACGTTCTAAACTATAATTCGGATGTTCGGACTTGATCATTGTTTTTACCTCAAAATTGAGTTTGTAAGAATATTTTTTTGTCCAATTTTTGTATTTAATGATAATTTGTTAAAAATTTTAAAATTGAGATGTCAAATTTAACTTTTTATTTACATAAAGAGAAAAAAACTTTTACAAAAAAAAATTTTCACATTAAAAAAATTAAAATTAAAAAAACAACTTTTTTATATATATATAAAGAGCAAAAAAACAAACTTTTTAAACAAATTATTAAAATACAAAATTTAAAATATACATTATTTGCAAGAATTCGTAAAACAAAAAAAACTAAATAATCGATCATGACGATAACATCCACGATGAAATCTCGGCATAAATGTCGACGTTGTTTAATAAATCGTTATTCTCCAAAAAACCAAGAAGAAAAAAATCGTAATTTATATTTACACGTTTCGAAAGAAAATGATACGATTTGCGATAGAAAATCAAATCGTAATACTATTAGCAAACAAAAATTAATCGACAATGTCATTCGAACTATTAATAAAGAAGGTTCAAGACAAATAGAACTCTTACGACTTTTACGCGAAGTCTTGCACGAGGTTCAAAACAAATTTCCGCGAAGCAGACGCGTGTTATAAAGAGAAAAAACTTTTACAAAGAAAATTTTTCACATTAAAGAAATTAAAATTAAAAAACAACTTTTTTTATATATATATAAGGAGCAAAAAAACAAAACAAAACTTTTTTTAAACAAATTATTAAAATACAAAATTTAAAATATACATTATTTGCAAGAATTCATAAAAACAAAAAAAAACAAATAATCAATCATGAGGACAACAACACCTAAAAGATGCGAATTGAAATTGAAACGAGTTGAAACGTATAAGAAATTCGGTCATAAAATCTATAGATTACAATGACACGATCCCATCGAATTGAACGAGGTCGAGATGAAGGGCTTAGAGCACAAATACGACAAATATTGCATGCCCTTGAAATTGGATGAAGCCGCGCTCGATTTGTTTTACGAGTACCAAAGCAATCTGCAGAACATTGTCATCACCGATGATAGAGAATTCGACAAGGACGATTTGTCGTTGGCCTATGGACATTACATATTTCCAAACATCTCATTCAAACTCGTGAAGAAATTGGGTGGTGAGAGCGAGTTGACCGATGTAAAAAAATTCAAAAGAGTAAAGATAAACATTCAACACATTTTCGAAAAAGGAGAAGACACGACTGTCAACATGCTAATAACGGACCTGGAAATATAAACAACAGAGTGATTGATTTTTTGCGAAGAAGAAAGAAAAAAACGTGATGAGATCATCTTGAAAACATGAGTGTCAACATGCTAATAACGAGCTTGGAAATATAAACAATAGAGAGATTAATTTTTAGCAAAGAAAAATGAAAAAAAAAGTAATGAGATCATCTTTAGATCTCATTTTTTTTTTTCCTTCTTCTTCACTATTACCATATATTATAATAACGTTTCCTTTTTTCTCAATTTTCAGCGTCGATTCTTCTTTTTCTTTTTTTCTTTCTTTTTGTGATATGATACGTTTATAACAACATTTTTGTTTATCCAAATCATAATTATGAACGAATGTTGTGCATCTCTTGGTAACAGTCGCATCATCACCTTTCTCTTCAGAAGGTAGTGGTGACGGTGGAAAGCGTCTCATTCTCAACCATCTATCCCGCGCTTTATCTATCTCTTTCATCAGTTCTTTCCTCATATATCCATCATTAGCATCTAACCATTTTTCCACTTTTTTTTTTGTTTCTTTGCACTCTGTCTCGCGGAACTCAATCTCACCGTCAACCCTCTTCCATTGCGAATCACTTTCTCCATCCTTTTGATTTGACTTCTGGTCCAGGCGATCGAATCCTGACCGCCTCTCGTCAGATCTTCGTGAGTGAATTTGAATCTCTCCGCCTCGCCACGAGTTGTTAACGCTCTCTTAAGTTTCTTCCTCTGTCCTGCGGATATATTCACGTTTTTAATCACGTATTCTGTCATAATTCTGTTTTTTAAAATATATTTACTTCAATTGTTTCTTGTTTAATAATTATATTAAAATAATTTTGTAAAATTAATATTGCATTTATTTTATTTTTATTATCTATATATATACACAATATTTTTTTTTTTTGCTTTTATATTTCTCTTATGTGAAATCGTATCGTCACCCTCTCTCCGCGAAGATCTAACAGTTCACCATTTTGATCCGTCAACGTGGTTTTGAGACTATACAACGTGACTAAAATCACTGGTAGATAAACTAAATTTCGAGGTCGCTCCACGATCTTATAACCCAGCGACACGTTTGGAAAGAAGGAATAGATCGTCGGTTGAGTGCTACCATTTACGTAGCTTCCAGCAATCATGTCCACGTTCACCAGAATGCTATTGACTGCGAGAATGTCGACCGTATTTTCAGATGCCGCGTGGCCTCGATACATCTTTCGATCGAAACCCAACATCTTACCTATAGAATCGTCCGTGTTGAAATCCACTCGAAAATTATCTTCCAAATCCAACATCGTCTGTAAGGTATTAGGATTGGGAGCGAGTCTGATCTTGTTGCTTCCCTTTCCATCCGTCTTCATTCGCGTCTGAATGTAATTGTTCAAATCGTCTATGTCGTAACTCCCTTTGGGAATTCGAATCTCCAACCAATCCGCTCCGTCGAAATACTTGAACGAGTTATTCTTTTCGGTGACGTTGGGAAAGGAATAATAAGTCTCCAGATTCACCAATGCCATCTCGTATCTTTTCTCTCTATTCAATTCGATGGAAGGTTCGAATTTCGTAGCGAATCGAGTCGAATCTTATTATCATCAGAAACATAAAACTTGTCGAATCCGCACGGATATTTTCCGCGATTAAATTCGCTTGTAAAATCGATCATGACGAAATTGTAAAGTCCACCATCCCAAACCCTCTTGCAGAATCTCCTGAATTCCGCCGCGCTCATGTCGTTTGCGACGCGATCGCCGTAGATGTGATTGAGATTCTTGAGATCTTGGCGAAAGAGACATAGAAAATTAGCGTTCTCCCTTATCGTCTGTCTGGGCAATCGAAAATAATTCTGAGACAGGTAGAAACAGTCCACGTTGCTGTGTCGACCCCTAACGTAATACGATTTGCATCGGTTCTGTCTCTCCAAAAGCAGATCGTCGAAAATCATGAGATTCTTATCGTCCGATTTCAGTTCTCTAGGATCCGGAACGTCGCTAGCGTTCTCATAAAATCGACACTCGACGTTCGAAGATGCATTTCTCTTCATCAGCTCTATCGCCGCACCGTCCAAAATGGTCGAAAGTGGAGTTTCACTCTTGTCAAATTCCTCACTACTGTCAAAGATTCTGGCTATGACGTCCTTGGGCAATCTACGATCCATGCACTCTCGAAGCAATCTGTATTCGGGTTGAAACAAGCTCTTGCCAAACACGAACAATCTGTCGTAATCCAACCAGTCGGGTTGGGACAACAGATTCATCAACAGATTGGTCTTTCCACAATTCGATTTTCCCACTATCAAGCCTCTTATGCTTTTGGGAAAGAACTTGTTATTCGACCTCTTGGTCGCGGCGTCGTTCCAAGACATATCTTTAATGTTCATCTTTGTTTTATTTTTTTTTGTTTGTTATTTTAGATTCTTTTCAAACGCAAATTTTTTTATGTTTTTCAAACTCAGTTTTTAATATTATTATTTATTTATATCACACCATCGCGAGGTCTCTTCAATCCAGATCCACTCGTCATTTTGACTAAATCTTGTATGGGTACCACAGCATCCTTAAAATCTTTCCAACTTTTCGGCGTTTGCTCTAACGCAGCTCGCTTCGCCGGCGGACTGATCAACTTGTCGATCAACGCGTCGGCTGCCCTCTTGCCAGCACAGAAGCTATCCTACCACTGGCTTTGAAAGCAGCTTTCTTACCAGCATCCAAAGCCGTCTTCTTACCGACCTCAAACGCTGTCGATGCGAGATTTCTACCCGCATCGCTCGTGAACGCTCGCATTATAGAATCGACGATGCCAGAACCGCCTTGAACGTAAGTTCTGACGTATCCCCTGTTCTTTATCACCAACATATTTTATTTTTATAATATATTTTGTTTTTTCACTGGTAAATCGTTTTGCTGTTTAAATACTTTTATTATTCTAGTGTAAAAATTTACTGTTTTATTTTTGTTTGTTTGTTTGTTTCTCTCTACTTATTATATACACATAAATCCTTCAATTCGTTCATCAGCCTTTTATAGTGGTTTTTATTCAAAACCTTCTGTCTTAACAATTCGTCAGATATAGTAACTATCTGATTATCTAATCCTGTGTTACCAGCCCGTCTGCTCGCCATCAACAAACTCAATCTCTGAGACAGAGCGTCAGAATCGCTTGGAAGAAAAGTGGTTTTCACCCCTTTGCCAGTCATCGATTCGATGAACTTCTTGTTCATATCCCATATGGGTTTCACCACTTTCGTCCACTTGTAACCTCTGTTGGCTTTGGGTCTCGTCTCTCTGGCATCGTTATTTCTCTTCATGGCGTGGGTCTGAACCAGAATGTCGCCGTAATTGTCGAAATCCTGTTCCGAGTAATCGCTAGGCTTGTTGTAAAGGAGCAATCTGCGCAGTCCATCAGTCAATTCGTATTTGTTCGAACCAACGATCAATTCATCATCACCAATTTCTACTTCTGTGTCTCCAATAAAAGTATTATTGTCCGAATCCTTATAAAATCCATACAACAGATCTCTCTTACCGCCATCATCGGACGATGCGACGCTATCAGTGGTGATAGTCGAAGCTGTATCATCAGACTCGCTCTCTGTTTGAATTCCCGTGGGAACGTAATCCGGTGTAGATTGAACGGAATACCGATTTCCAAAACTAAGAGGCAACGAACCCATTCTCAAAGAACTCTCCTCTATGGGTCTCAATTCTTCGACTATCTCCTTCCTGCTTCGCTCTTGACCCTCAGTCACGGGTTTAAATATTTTTTGTGGCTTCGCGTTTGAGTTCCATCTCACCAAGACGTCTGCTTCTATCAGCTGACTGAATGCCCTTCTTAGCACGCTCAAACTCTTCTAAAATTCAATCTCGGTGTCTAGAATCCATCTGTAAAAACATCTTTCGTTTTTAATTGTTTTATTATTTTCAAAATTAAATGTTTAATTATATTTTTATGTTTTTAAGTAATAAAAATCTTTCCATCTTTAATATAATAAACTAAAAATATTCACATCTCAACTCACTGTTGATTGAATTGGAGAAGTTTAAAAATACGTTTAAGCAGTACATGACAAACCGGTTTCTGATTTAACGCATTTTGATAGTAGTTTTACGTTTTGTCAAAGGATTTCCATTCACATATCAAAGGACCATTCACTCAGGGTCGAATTAAGAGAGAATCCCTTTGATGACTGTTAAAACATTTCAACACACAAAAGAAACGCTGAAGGAACTTATTCATTTTCAAATTTCTCTGATTGCTATCGTGAATATATTAAAAATTTTACCACTTAAAACCTAATTGAGGGGAAAATGCGTTTAAACATTCCGCTAAGTGTTTGACTCTTTTGAACGAACGCTTAAAAGTCAATTTCTCTTCTTTACATCAAAACAAAACACGAATGTCTATAATACAGACCATATTCATAATCGACTCTTTTTGAACGAAAACCTCATTCAGTCATAACGATAACATGTGTTAGTTTTTACTTCAGGAAAACGTGACAGTGGGTTTGCGGATTCTAACACCCGGCAACACTCTTCATTCAAAACATTTCCATCAAGTGCTTATTAAGATCACCTCGCAATAACGTGCGTTAGTCTTACTTCGAGAAACGCGACAGTGGGTTTGCGGATTCGAACACAACCTCTCCACACGAGTCGATTTCAGACCTAAAATCCGCAAGCGGATCTCCGTCTACGCCTCCATAGGGTTTCAGTGTTAAAAGCGTGTACGGACGCGGATTGTTAGAATCGGCAAGACGATGTGTTCGAAACGACAAAACGTTTTTTTGCTCGCAATTTAACACTGAATCCTATGGGGGAAACTCATTTGCCGATTTCAATCAAAACGGTACATGTACGTGAACGTAAAACTACGGGCGTCTAGGATACAATTCAGTGTTAAATAAATTCGAACACACCCTAAAAAAACGTTAAAATCGTGTACAGGTACACGATTTTAACACTACATCCTATGGAGGTGTACATGTACACGTACACGTACATGTACGTGTGTGCTGGTATTCTCAATTATCACCTACTGTTGTCGTGAACTAATTATTAGGAATTCAGTCTTATCATCATTTATCATTAATTTGTTTGAAACCATCCATGTGCGAATGTCCGAAATACATGATTCAATAGCTTTAGTTTGATCCTTGATTGATGGTCGAAAAGAGAAATAGACCCGTGTGTCATCAGCATAACTATGGACATCAGGTAGGTGAGATTCAATGATGGTGAACATTTTTGAAATATAGAATAGAAACAGAACAGGACCACGGCAACTGCCCTGTGGGACTCCACATTCAAGATGGAGGTCTGTTGACAGATTACCGTTTACTGATACACGCTGCTGACTATTCTTGAGGTATGATGATAGCCAGATAGCAGCAACACCATTAAGTCCAAAATCAGAATTCGTTGTCTCTAGCAGAGTTTTATGACAAACAGCGTCAAAAGCAGCACTAAGGTCTAAAAGAACAAGCAATGTTACCCTTCCAGACTCCATATTAAGGAGGATGTCATTCTGAACCTTGAGTAATACCGTTTCAGTGGAGTGAAATTTTCTGAATCCAGACGTGTTGGCCGGTAATGGAGCATGCATGTCACTATGTAACATTAGTTGGTCAATTGCGGTTTTTCAACACAGCTTAGAGACGAACGGTAAGTTACTCACTGGTCGGAAGTTTTTAAACACAACCTCTGCACCTTGTTTCTTCAGAAGAGGATTAACATTTACTTTTTTCCACGCATCAGGCACATATCCTTCTAGCAGAGCCATGTTGATCATTTTTGTGATTACATGAGCCAAGGAGTCTACATATGATTTGACAATAGATGTTGGCATTGGGTCGAGTTGACATGAGGCATTTGACGATTCTTTTATTAATTTGGTTACCTCGTGGATTTCTAAAGGTCGAAAAGTTGAAAGCCCTTTTTCTGATGGTCTCTGTTTGATGTCAATTTTGTCTACATATATGTTCTTAATTTTTTCCTGAATTAATTTTATTTCTTGGATGAAGAATTCGCCAAATTGATCAGCTAACTTTGATGGATCATCGTGTGGTGGAAATGACACACTTTGTTTTTCTGTACACAGATTTTTAACAACTTTAAACAGTTTTTTGCTGTCACCATTACAAGCTTCAACACATGTTGTGTAGTAAGATTTTCTGGCATCTTTTAGTTTGTTGGAGAACTGATTGCGAATAGTCTTATATGCTTCTTCCTCATTGTAAGATTTAGATCTTTCCCGCTCTTGCTTTCGACGATTAGCTTTCAGAGTTCTCAGTTCATTGGTAAACTAGGGTATACTTGGGCGAATAATTAATGTTTTTGTTTTCAGAGCGCCATGCTCATCCAGTAGAAAAGACAATATGTTGTTGTATGATTTTGCCAGATCATCCAGGTTAGCACATTGAAAATTACACAAATCTGATTTTTCGATGTCACATTTAAGCTTGTTAATGTCAATTTGATTGAATTTTCGGAGTGTTACTTCTTTACGTGTCAGTGATGGTTTTCGAACCCCTAGTGTGCAATCAACAAATGAATAATCTGGTAGTCTGGATGCGATTAATGGCTCAGCAAGCTGAAAGTCATTAGGACATCTTGTGATGATAAGGTCCAGGGTGTGTCCAGAGGTATGATTAGGCCCAGTAACATGTTGTTGTAAACCAAATGTTTCTAAGAGGTTCATAAACTTGTTAGTATCACTGCCATTGTTGTCACCCATATGTATATTAAAATCACCGATGATAAGGAGTTTTTCAGAACACATAACAATGGATTCAAGGTACACAGAAAATTCTCTTCAAAGAAAACACTGGTCGAGATAGGATGATTTTTGGAGTAGGGTGGTCGATATACACCAATAGTTCGGATGTTGGTGTCAGTCCAGCATATAGTCCATTCGGCATATTCAAAAGGGGATTTATCTCCTTGGGTTGAGGTTTTAATTTGTATATTCTATCGGCACATCAGACCAATTCCACCTCCAGTCCTAGCATTAATCCTAGGGGCATTCTTGAAGATATAACCTTCACAGGAAAGTCCTGAAACAATTACACTATCCTGATCAGTTAGCCAAGTCTCAGTAACCAAACAGAAATCCATTTTGTTATTGACGATGTGTTCTACAAAATCAGGAAACGTATTTCTCACAGATCTGGCATTTACAGTTGAAAAGTTTACACTTGAGGGAATCGGGGAATTAAAAGAAGTATCTGTGCTGATTGCATGAATGTTGCTGGTATTCACATCCGAGTTAATAGGCTTTGGTCTTATTGCTTCTTTGTGTTGAATTTTTTTTTACTCCCTTTAGTTGGTATACTTTATCTGAGCTGTTGTTGGTAAAACAAAATTCAGATTTTAGTATTCTTTGTTTTTTCAAGGCTTTAAAAACATATGATTTAGGCCTGTGCTTGACATGATCCATAGTGTTGTTGATTGAACGGAGCTCATCTGAGGTATAATTAAACAAACACATTTTGAATGTCATTAATTAAAACTCATGAAACTAATGGCATCAGGTGTGAGGTAGCTGTCTCCCATTAGCAGTGAATAGAATGGCAAATAGGTTTCACAGTCCAATCCGGTTCAGAACAATAGGTGACATAATCCGGATTAACTTTGCACATGAGGAAAGAATTCAAACTGGAGAAATATTCAGTATATTTCAGAGTTTTTTTGGTTAAAAAACACAAATAATTTGAACGATTTGTTCTTCAAAGTCACATCAAAACTGATAAGGAATATGTACAGCACTTTTCAGCAGATAAATCCAAAAATGTCCAGTAGAAAACCAGGAAACAGCAGGAGCGCATGCGTACTAAGTGGGATAGAAAAGATGCTCATGATTGGATGGATCGAACTGAACCTCCCATGTAACGGCATCGCAGTAACTTTGCTATTGAAGAAAACAACCCCTTCCTTAGCCTGCACTGTTTTCCTTCAAGAAGGCTGCGTTCAGCTAATAATCAATTTTATACAGATTACACGTCGCCCAGTGAGTAGTAACACCCTGTTGGGTCTTCCCCAAACAACGGACTCCATCGATGAAGAACAGAAAAATAAAGGTAAGTGTGTACTTGAAATAACCCGAAGAGACTTAAAAAATTTGAAGAAAAAGAAAAACACAAAATACGTTTGGAGCCGCGGCTCGAGAGAAGTGAGCAAAGAAAGGAAGGCAGGTGCCACGTCTTGTCTCACCTCCACGCTCAATGCTCACCAGACGAAGTTCTCAACAGAAGACTTTGGGGAAAGAGAAAGAAAAGGGGAGAGTGCAAGTAATGCACACCAAGATCAGACTACCTACATCCTGTAAGTCAGGGTTTTGCGATTACTCGATTATTTTCGACCCCCACCCCCTCACCACCTCCACCCCAATATTCGTTATGGAATGGCAGGCATGCGGTCGAATGGAGTCGGTCGTGGTAACCAACGCTCGTGCCATTAGTGTTTCAAGTTTTACAGCTCGGGAAAATCGTGGAAACGAGTGGAGACATTTCATATACTATTTTAGCCGACTCGTACTTATTTATTACAAAGAAGGTAATAATAGTTCCACATCTACTCATTTTGTATGGGTGAAGCACAGCCTTATTCCTACTAACACAAGACTGACTTTGCATTAAATCATTGGTCGTTGTCGATACGCACAATATAAAACTGAATAGATAGGTTTCAAAGGGGGCGCGTGACGTCGAGGTGGCGACGCGGGCGTCGTGGTAACCGGTTCTCGTCAGATCACCAAAGTTAAGCAACGTCGAGCGCAGTTAGTAGTTGGATGGGTGACCATTTCAGCGACTGATTCGTGCTCCCGCGTTGTGTCCTTGGGCAAGGCACTTAATCCCGATTGCCAACATGAGGGCACGATGACGCTGTGTACTAAGGCGTACTGCATGTCGATGGTGCGCATGTCTTCAACCAATCTAACCCTGCCTGTGCCGCGGTGCAGAGTTCAGAGTTACGATGTTGGAGAGCTGACAGCTGCTCGTCGTTGCTCGGTGGTTCTCTCCGGGTGCTCCGGCTTCCTGCACCCGTAAAACTGTCACCGACATGATATGGCCCTGGCTGTTAATGTGTCGTTAATCCGTAATAATAATTAAAAAAATAGGTTTCAAAACAAAAATATATCCACACAAATATTAATGGTGATCGTCTTAATTTTGTTACCGATCTTATCGCTTACGCCTTGAAATATCGCCGTCTGAGTGCCGATCTTATCGCTTACGCCTTGTAATATCGTCGTCTGAGTGCTAGAATGTCCTTTGTCCCATAGGGGACATAGAACATTCTACCACTCAGGCGACAACATGAAATCAGTGTCACCGAAATCGCATGTCAACACTGTATCCACAACATCAACATTCATTCATGGTTGGAACCGTTAGATTACCGAAATGTGGCCAGAAATTGTGAAATTACAGATAAATGAAACCATTAACCAACATAACCCTAAAAAAAGTACATGCTCACCAGAATTGATTCTTAGACTCAGATCCTAAGCTTGCACTGACGTTTTTGGTACAACCCGGTTTTGATGTGTCCACTATACAACTCGCTGGGGCCAGTTAGATGGAGCAATAACATATTTCTGAGCATAATGTTTGTGTCATGGTTTCTTTTGTATAATTATCTCGAGAAACAACGAAGTGACCCAAGTTTATCTGCTAGTTTGGATTACTTATTCTATCGAATTTTCCTGTGTGCTTTTTTATTCACCTGTAGATAAACAGATGCGAAAATTCCCAGTGGGCCACCAACATTGATGCTGCCCAGCACCTGTTGGAGCCTGAAATTTTGTGAAAACGCCCAACAGGCGAAATGGATCTGATTGCATAGAATTCCGGGATATTGAAATATCCACTATCATTGGCAGTCCACATAGAAAATATTTCGGTACACCGGCAGTCTAGTCTGTCACTGATCACTCACACTCTAAAAACTAACGAGTTAAAAACTACACTTGAAGTGCTGTATTTAACACTTACTAAATGCTGAACTAGCACTTTGTTCAAGTGTAGATATCCCAGAACTTGACAGGTGTTACAATAATACCACTTGACAAGTGTAATGTCACGACACTTAAAATGAAACAACACAGATGACGCGGATCAGGCTCGAACTCTCGAACCTGATCCGCGTCATCTGCGTTGTGTCCTTTTAATTATGTACACACCAAGCGCAAATCAAATTATGGACGATTCTGGAAGAACCACCAATGCTAGACACATGGGAAGTGCCATCCATTCAAGTTTCAGATGTCTGACGATTGTAATGTCTAAGCGCTTAAAGCATTGCACTTTGAGTGTTAACATCAAACCCTAAGAGTTAGAATGGGTTTAACACCTTGAAAGTGTCAGTTTTATGCAAGGAAACAACGTTTTTTTTAATTTGAAAAATCAAAATGTTCTCTCTCTGGGCCGAACTGTGATCGGCTCCATGGGTCCGCGCATCCCTGCCCCTTGTTGATACTATTCTTTCCAAATGAATGATGAAGATGATACACAAATTCCATCGAAATGTTCTATGTGTGAACTACCATTGATCACAGATGCAAGGAAGCAGCGTTTGTTCAGTTCGAAAAATTAAAATTTTCTCCGAGTCTGGGGTCCGTCTTGGTTCATTTCCCTGTAACTTTCTTCGGCCCAGTCCGCCCCTGCTGGTAATTTTTTTTTTTTTTTTTGTTCAGGGAATATGTTCATGTTGCCCACACTTTGGAGGACTAGTTGGTTAGCCCGAACAATTTCAAGATTTACTTCACTATCCGGAGGTGACCAACCAGATGAGTCTGGAAAAAAGAAGTTTCCGGTCGCTGGAGTTCTGAAGCGATCTGCTTATTTTATTTGTCTAAGAAGATTATAGTTGAACGGTGGTAGATCACCCAGATTACCAGGTACCAGTTTTAGGCTTAAGCTTTGGTACAAAAGATAAACAGTTAATAGGGATTTCTCTGGGATTGATAGGTCATCGGTGCCGGACAGATTAAACCAAAAATAATTCTGCACCAACTATGCACCAAAATTAAAGACGTGATGTATAGAACCAGAAACAGATATGTTTTTGACTCTCATCGTTGATAGAAGGCATGAATGGTTCCTGAAAGTCCGCTACCAAATTTGTACCAGAACTAAACAAACAATATGCCAAGAGTACAAATAATTTAATCATTTGACCCGCCTCTGCGTTTGATTGGTTGAAAGCATACAGCGTGAAAGTCGTCAAAATCGTATAAACCAAATCACGTAATGATTTGGAAGGTCTACAAGTTCGCACATCCGATCCAACTTTGAAGACTCTGGAAGCCCCGCCCACTCAATCCAATTGTCACCGTGAGGGCGTGACGGCAGACTGATAGATGGATAACAAGCTTGTGAACAAAGATCAATGATAGATTTTTCTTCGCCAATAGTCAGCGAGAATTTTATGATAATTTCTCGGGAACAATTGAATTTAATAAAATATACCGAAGTGGGAGACGAATAAAAGATCCTGCATCCAAACATGATTTTGGGGGAACTTAAAATAAATTGTTTTTAATGATATTGTTACGTGACTTGCTAAATATCTGTCGTCTGCGATCGAAAATCAAAACAACAAACAATTTGACAATGATTGACGTGACCTGTTTGTGGCACACTTTCCTGAGTTTGACTGTTGTCTTTTGCGAAAATTAAAAGTTTTTCGTTCGCGTACACATAGTTTTTATATTTTAATATTACAGCCGGATTAAATTATAAGAAATAACTGTTGTTTTCCTTCGGTTTATGCGATATAAACCGAAAATTTTCAACACAAGCTTAATCATAACTCGCTACGCGAGTTATGAAGCTTGTGCTGAAAATTTTCGGTTTATATCGCATAAACCGAAGGAAAACAACAGTTATTTCTTAAATGTGCTTCATATATACAACAGCAAATCTAGGAATTCAAACCTCTTCGAAATGTAGAGATAAGGCTACGTGTAGAACAAAGTCAACACTGTCGACTTTCTTTTGGGAAGAAC
This sequence comes from Pictodentalium vernedei, assembly GCA_031216915.1. Taxonomy (NCBI): domain Eukaryota; kingdom Metazoa; phylum Mollusca; class Scaphopoda; order Dentaliida; family Dentaliidae; genus Pictodentalium; species Pictodentalium vernedei. Next base: position 117,712,963 of record CM062294.1, on the reverse strand, counting down.
GAAATGCGTGGTGTTTAACCCTTTCCCCAACGCAGGCGATATCAAAATTTATATTTAAATATATTTTTTTTTTTAATTTTTCAAAAAATGTCAACTAAGCCTAATCATGTGACCCCTCATTGGAACGAGCTCAATTAGCTCGTTCCAATGAGGGGTCACATGATATGGTTTTGTTGAAATATTTTGAAAAATTTAATTTTTTCAACTGCACAATTTGCATATTGCGCGGGCGGATGCGGGCGATTCGTTGGGTAAAGGGTTAAATGTGGGCCAAGGTCAGCAGAGAATGAAAAAGCACCGACAAACAATGCCTTCTAAAACAGTAGTATAAGGCTGATGACGGCGCAGATCACCTTAGTACTACAGACAGCCGCCACCAGAAAACTGAACAGTTGGCGTATTACTTGCGTAGTATCGCGGCACTTGCTTAAATTTTCTAGCATGCCGAAATCGGTTTTCAATAAAAAAAAAAAATAAGGAGGACCCAGAAGTATGACGAGACAATAATAAACTTGGAAATGTTCAGAAAGAATGCAGACAGTGTTAGCCTTTCCACTCATACGGCACTGCATCTCGGAAGTGTTCTGAATTCCCTGCTTTGTTCATGGATATCTGAAGCATATTTGAACTCGAACTATTCCCATGAAATATTATGTTGTTATCAGTAACTGTTCAGATAAGAAAAAAATTTGCGCATCGTACACAATATGTTTTCGTGCTCCATGCAACACAACCAGTATTCACGCTGGTCCCAGTATTTTTTGTGCCAAGGGGAATTTTTGTTTGGCGAAAAGTTAGCTTGAAAATAAGTGACAGGTTATTTTTGCTTCATTTTAGATGAAACAAAATAATAATTTTTCACTTTTTTACTCTCCATCCGTAATTATGAATAAAGCGTCGCAGCTTTGAACACCAAGATATATGACGGCGTCAAAAATAGCATGTTCTCTATTTCAAGCTAATTTGACGGCATCGAAAATAACATGTTATCTATTTCAAGCTAAATTTCCCATTACTCATTTAGTGCATTGAAAGCAATTGACAATAAATTCTTGTTTTAATGTGAAAGAAAAAGAAAAATGACAATCTCCTCACATTGCAGATAATTCAAAATAATAATGCGAACGATTCGATGATGAGTTATGACTTGGGATAACACATCAAAGACAATTTATTTTTTTTATTGGTGTTTAAGGTCACATATTTCAGCACAATGGCTCATCATGACCACGACACTTTTACGGGTTGATGAAGCCGGAGTGCCAGAGAGACCCACCGCACAACGGCGAGCAACGGTCAGCTCCCCAACATACTAAATCCACACAAGCAGGGTTAGCAATGGTTGAAGTCAAGTGCACCATCGACGTGCAGTACGCCTTAGTACACAAAGCCACCATGCCACCACGTGGGCAATGGAGGCGAAGCGTCTTGCTCAAGGACACAACGCAGTTACCACAGGACCGAGGACCTCTCGGCTTGTAGCTTACACCTCTACCTACTGAGGCACCGCGCCTCCACATAGAAGTCAGTAACATTCTTAGTACGGTCGTTTGCGTAGAAATGCGAGGTAAAAACTCGATCAGAAGCCAATACCCTAAAACTTTTACAATTATATTTTCTACAATTGTATTGGCTACCTATTAATATAGCAGACTAAAATGAATCATTAGCATTTTAAAAGATATTTGGCAAATTGCCACGTTTTTGAAAATACTAATGATTCATTTCAACCAATTTAAAGTCATAACCAGAGAAACCAATTCTCGAAAATGCAATTGCAAACGTTTTGTAGTGTTAGGGCTATTCTTAGAAATAGTGCACGCTCAATTGCTCGTGGAGGTGCTTCTTTCGGATAACAGCGCATGTGAAACAAAAGGGAGTTGGCAGCAGTGGATTTCGACAAATGGTTCACGTGATGGACTTCTTGTGAAAAGTGTACACATAGCAAAGGAAGAAATGGAACTTGCAGTTCAATCGAGCATACATCTAAACCACACATGTAAGAGTCAATATCAAAAGAATGTACCGTTTTCACTTAGCACAAATCATGAAAACAAACACATGGCGAAATAAAAGTTTATTACATATTTCGAACCATCAAGCATTGTTAGTTACAGGAAAGCTCGATTTGAGTTTAAAATGTCTAGAGCTTTCATACAGTGATGGCTTGTAGCATGACAGGCAACATAATATGTCCTTACTGTAACGGCAACTTCAGTCAACTCCTACGATTTACAGTGTTGTCAGAACTGGTCTACATCATGATAATATTACACGATGGTGACAACTTCCACTATATAATGCCAGAAAACAGGGAACAAAATATATTTGTTACATGTTTGTGTCAAGAATCAGTATAGATATCCAGAAAGTTCAAGTGTACAAACATTTGAATATTCGCTACACATGGAGTTGGTTTTGTATTTTTTGTATCGCTACACATGGAGTTGGTTTTGTATCGATTGCTTATGTTGTTATATATGAGCGGTTGGGGATAACAATCATGTGTGCAGACAAAGTATTTCTAGGTCGAGAATAGCTTCTGAATAGTTTTGAAAAACATCCCCTGTTACGGGAAATACACTAGTGTTACGGGAAATACCCAGATTTTCACAGGACTATAAATTGGACCGGCACAGGTTAGCGAGTAATGCAATTCAAACATTGTAGTATAATTTATTCATGATTGGGTTTGCTCTGTTTTATGGGAAAATCTGTCCACACACACAAGATCTCGTAGTAAAGGAGCGACAGTGATTTTTGTTGGCTCGTGTTACAGTGAATACATAAATGTTACACGGGGGACATTACACTCGTTCTAGGAACTGCTACCCCAACATTGCGGTGAAGTTTAATCTCGATTAGGTTGCTCTGTCCTATAAGAGTATCAACGTGCACAAAAGATGTCTTAACTGAGGAGCTATAGCAAGTTTCGCTGGCTAGTGTTACAGTAAATACATAGGGGTTACACGAAGGACATAAAACTCGCTCGAGATTAAGTTATTCATACTTTAGTTAATTATGTACCACCTCATATGCTAGGGGGGCATGATGTGATATCTGGTTCAAAACACAAACAACATTGTTACTTTTCAGTTGATGTACCAAAACTGCAAGGAATGTGGTCTAATACGGGTTGAACGATATTAGACGTCAGTTTACCGTGACATGCAACCACAACGACAAAGACTCAACGAAACCAAGCATAACGGAAAAACATTAATATTGAATAATTTCAAATACTGACAGGAAATTCAATTAAGAATATTAATAAGAAAGGGAGAGTTTAGCGACAGCTGTTGTTTCTATAAAGTACGTTCGTCACAATTAATGTGTAATGGAATATCCGAGGGTATGTGAATTAACCGAGAATGGAGTCGGAACCAACTCCAAATTTTCAGACATAGTCAATTGTAATGGGAATAATACTCACCCGTAATGCGAGTAATGAAGATTTGACTAACCACATGCCCCATTTTGGGATGTTCTACAATCAAGTTGATGAGCTGGTCGATAGACGTACATGTGCTTTATTGACATCTGCAGTTTAAAAAAACTTAGTTCCACAAAATAAATTTGGTCAAAATTATGATGGGATTACCACGACAATTTCTTCATTACCGTACCATGACACGTCTGTACATCGCTTAGGCCATATGAAACAATTCGCTGTCTTTGGCCCGTTTCGTTTCATACATTTAACGAACAACTCAGAACCTGATACACTTTCTACTTGTCCTGGGTACAAAGCCTTATGGTATCGTACTATAACATACTTTCTCATGCATTCGTGAGGGAGGGTGGGGATGTTCGACCATTCAGACTTACAGGCACCTTCAACTTGTTTGCTTAGCGTAGAATGGCGAATCACACCTGGAGTTACACTCACTGGCAGCACTCTCCGCTGGCCCATCCGAGTCCAGTCTGCTCATCAACCGAATTCTCATCAAATTCCAATACCTCCTGCAACACAAGTCTCCCTTAACATCTCTTTCATTGCCACCAACAATGAGCACATTCACACTTTCAACCTTCTCAACACTATCACAAACAGCCCTAGCTACATAAGAAGTCTAACACGCAGCATTCTCACCACTATCACTAACAACTCTAGCTGCATCCGGGACCTCACACTCAACCTTCTCTCCACTATCACAAACAGTTCTACCTACATCCGGGACCTCACACTCAACCTTCCCTCCACTATCACAAACAGTTCTACCTACATCCGGAACCTCACACTCGACCTTCTCATCACTATGACAAACAGCTCTACCTACATCCGGGGCCTCACATTCAACCTTCTCACCACTATGTCAAACAGCTCTACCTACATCCGGGGCCTCACACTCAACTTTCTCGCGACTGTCACTAACAGCTCTACCTACACCCCGGGCCTCACACTCAACCTTCTCATCACTATCACTAACAGCTCTACCAACATCTGGGGCCTCCTACTCAACCTTCTCACCTTCCCTCATGTTATGTATTTCCTGTAAAAGAGCGTGTATTTTCTGCAACGAATGGCGATTACAATATATACGGGGTAAGAGCAACGTGTGTTGATTGTAATATTCTGATGGCTAGTCGTTTTTAACCCCTTGTTTCGGATAGAACACTAACAGGAAGAATTCATCCACGAATGATACATTTATGGCAAGTCATAAAAAGATGGCATTTTCTGTAATATGCATTTGCTATGTCACGGGAGAAAATGACATCATCTTTATAGGAAATGTGAAAATTTCTGGGAACCATTGGTACCTGTGTTTGAAAAATCAATATGGCGATAGAAAAAAAAAACACAAATCAAAGTGAATTGTGGAATCTGTATCTCCAAATGTTCAGTTGAGCAATTCCATCACAACAACGTATTTCGTGTAACATCATGTGTATTCCGTGTAACAATAAAACAACCATTTGCGTTTTCAAAACAAGATGGTATCCCCCCACGTCATATCACTTCCTAACAACGAGTGAGTAAGGAACGGCATTAACAAGTGGCATTGCATCGACATTGCATACGAAAGTTTGATTGATTTATTTGATCGATATTGACATTCCTATAACGAAAAGGGTATTCACTGTAACGCGATCTTTACAACATCAGTATTCGAACAGAACCTCTTCCTTCGGTTCTGGCTCATTTTGTTGGAATACAAAGATTACACATGGTAGATCATCCTTTTTTACAATTGCCGAAAAATCACCAAGACAATATTGTCTATTTCAACGAAAGAAAGACGTATTTGTATTTCAAATAACAATTTTAGTGTTTCGTATAACAATTTTCACTGTTACAGCACAATACCGTAACAGGAAATACCAACGTACCGAAAAATAGCAAAATCATAATGATGTCTTCTGTGCCCGAGACCGAGCATTTGCAATTATAAAGTTCGCAGTGAAGTACATTCAAACCGATTTCACCAGATACCTCATCCACTCCGTAATATCACAATATACCGGTAACATTACATACAGTTTTAAAAATTACGCAACGACCTGTCAGCACATGATGACAAATATCTTGGTAACTGACACGAGTATTGGAAATGTTCTTGTAATATAGCATGAAACACGCCTTAAACAACTCAAACGGGAAACAACGTATTTCATCATTCCAAGGGAAGTCTCATTACTTCGATGAAGAATGGCTTGGTTACAGGACATACATAAAATCGAGGGACAGAATTCGATGGGAAATTTTCCAAATAAGAAATCATTCTTGGTGATGCAATAATAGTTTATAGCTTAGCCTAAGGTGCTTTTTCCATATATCAGAAGGAATATTAATGGGTGTTACGCATATTTTCCAACAGCAATACAAATAATATCAGAAATTGGACTGGGGACAGCACATTTTGCCTTATATTTGGGTATAAATCAAGGCAGGGCGACTGATAACCACACCAAATGATTTATTGTTTCTTGTTTTTCTGGTAGAACTAATGGCCCTCCAGACCACTGACAAAAATATTAGGCCACAATTACAATTCCAAAATCGGTATCCCTCCGGGACATCAAAATGGTACATTTTTTGACATTGACTCATAAACCAATCACATTATGTTGTTGCTACTCATTTAGCTTGCAGTTGCCCCGAGCACGTGTTTCTATTCGAATTGCTTCGTAAAATTTCGTGAAACTCACACAGCACTTACCGGTATCTGTTTTTAGTGAAAAAGTAACCGCGTGGCTTCTATTTCGGTTCGATTTCAATTGCTGCCAACCAAATATATCTCCATAATGTGTGATTGGAAATGTGACCAGTGACATTATGATTACGTGTGTAATTTCTATTAACACTTTGAATAGGAGAGGCAGTTTTTCCTGCTCCTATGATACTTATTTCATTTATTTTTATTTTAGTGAGGTTCAACGACACTTTAACAGCCAAGATCATACCGTGTCGGCGACAGTTTTAAAGGTGGAAGAAGCCGGAGTACCCAGAGAGAACCACCGAGCAATCACGAACAGCTGCCAGCTCCCCAACATCGTAACTCCCCACTGCAGCACAGTCAGGGTGAGATTGGTTGAAGTCGTGTGCACCAACGACGTGCAGTACGCCTTAGTACAAGGCGTCATAGTGCCCCCATGTGGACAATCGGGGTTAAGAGCCTTGCACAAGCACAACGCGGGAGTCCGAATCGATCGCTCAGACGGTCACCCATCCAAGGACTAACCGGGCTCGACGTTGCTTAACTTATATGATCTGACGAGAACCGGTTACCACAACGCCCCCCCCCCCCCCATCACTTGATACTTCATAAATTTATTGAGAAGGATGACTGTTAAGTGAAAGCGTGAGGTAGACCCATCAATATTTTCAACGCGCAGCCCCACGGCTGCCCGTTGAACGTTTTAATTGGTCTACCCCAAATAATGAATATGGACTCTTAACTTTGCTGCCATTGAACTGACATGGAAGACGCTACAAGGGTTCAAAGGGTAAACAGGAATTGAAATGACTATTGTATTGTACGAACACCCCTCCTTCAAGACGTATTTAATATACGTATTTAATATACGTATATACATATATATACGAAAATAGGGACGAAAATAAAGATAAAATCAACCAGTGCCGGCTCCAGACCATTTCAAGATAGATGTGTGTGGTGGTCAGGTGGGTGGGGTGAGGTAGGGTGGGGTGTAATGCATTCAAAGTAAAATCCACTGCTGACAGCTCCATTTGATTCATTTTAGTTGTCATCCGAATGAATAACCACCAACAACAATAACTGTGCATTAATTATAAGAATTCTTAAAAGAAAAACATAAAACACTGTTGTCTCTTATGAAAGCACTCAACCCGACCTGGAGCTGATCCTATTCAACTATCTAGAATTGTGTTTTCTACCAATTAATATAACTTACTAAAATGGATTATTAGAATTTCAAAAGTCATAACTGCCCGCTAGGGGTAACTGCGCTGTGTCCTTGGTCAAGGCACCCCATCCCGATTGCCCGAGTGGGGGGCACGGGGGCGTTGTGAACTGAGGCGTACTGCACGTCGACGGTGCACTTGTCTTCAGCCAATACTAACCCTGCTTGTGTTGAGTTTAGTACGTAGGGGGGGGGGGGTCCGGCTGTTCCTTGCCGTTGCTCAGTGGTTCCCTCCGAATACTCCGGCTTCCTCCACCCGTAAAACAGTCCGATACGAAGCGATCCTGGATGTCGAAAGTGTCGATAAATCCCAATAAATAAATAAATAAATAAATAAATAAATAAATAAATAAATAAATAAATAATACAATTCTAGAAAACAGAATTGTAAAAGTTTTATTGTAATGGTCCCTGATCGAATTTTTACCTCGAGTTTGAACTGAAACATTCGTGCGCAGCATGCTATTGCCTTTGATGAGTTATCACGAGTGATGTGGTCGCGATTCGCCATTGTGCAGAAATATGCGACTTTAAGGTGCTCTATGAGTAATGGGAAATTCAGCTTCAAAATAGGTGACATGTTATTTTCGATGGACTCAAATATATAAAATGTGTTATAGTTTTTCATTTTAAAGGTTTTCCAGACTGTACATACGAAGCATTGTTTATAAATACGGATGAGCAGCAAAAAAGTGACAAATTATTAGTTGGTTTAGAAAATATGACGACATCGAAAATAACGTATCACCTATTTTCAAGCTAACTTTCCATTACTTACACAGCACCTAAAACACCAATAAATGAATATGTCTCGAGTGATAACTCGACACCGATTTGTTCACAATATCAATTTTTATTCTCCCAATGTGATGAAATTATTTAATTTTGTGCACATTAACCTTTTACCTAACGTGAAAAGCAGACGACACTTGCAAACAAAATTCTTGAATAACTAATTTTTTTCATTTTTTTGTCTTAAAAACATAGGTTATGATACCTCATTGGAACGAGCTCGACGAGCTCGTTCCAATGAGGGGTCATAACCTATGTTTTTGAGACAAAAATGAAAAAAATAATGAAAATTAATTGGCGATTTTTGTGAATAACGCTGGCCGGTTTTTGGCGTTACGTTTGGGTAAAGGGTTAAAATAACAATGTAATGCAAAGAGGGTTTTTAGTCAAATAATACACTCCACCCAGGGTATTCGGCTAGATCATCATCTGGCCGAATACCCTTGTCGAGTATATTAACATTTATTATGCCTCAAAGTTAGTTTGGCCAATCAGAACGTTGGAATACCATCTAAGGGTTCCGCCGTATCAGTAACTCACCTGATATTATAAGTTACAGGACGTTCAGGTGGCGGATACGGTATCATATGAGGCGAGATGAAAACAATATTGGACGAGGCGGTACGCACTATATATATTTTTCGACTTTCTAACAACGCATTTATGGGTTATATATTTTTTCTAAAACTTTTAAAATATCGAGGCGAACACCGTACCCAAACTGTTGTGTGTTAGCCTCAATAAGCTTAGACCCTATGTCAAGTTAGGGCCAGGCCGACTTATCCGTTATCGGTAGATAGGAATACAGTAGTATTTCTCACTTCAAATAATTAAATTTACATTTAGAAAATAAATTTCACAATAAATTTATTATAAAACGAGAGAAAATGAGACATATAGACACGGAGGGACGTTTGATTGTACTGCAATTTCTTCAATATGGATATAAAAGCACCGCGAGGTGAGGAATTTCCACGTCGAAACAAAATGGCGGTACTGACCTAATACGAGTTTCGTATTAGGTCACCTCGGGCTGCAGGTGACCCAATACGGCTCAGTACCGTCCCACTATTCGGGGGCTGTGATTGGCGAATTTCATTAGCTGGCATAATAATATTCGATGTCGGGTGAGTAGCAATCTCTACTATTTTGATGCACATCCACTCGCTTCGAATTTTCAGATTTTGAATTAAAGCAAAATAAGAGAAGTTAAGCACCAATATAATTTTCAAGGTACCGTATTTACTGAATTAAAACAATAAATATTTAAAAAATGGACAGAAAATATTATTTGTAATACAAAAAGTTATTTGCTGTTTTTAGGATTCTATTGATTTTTTTTTAGCTGAAGCGAACATTTTCTTTAAAGTTTATTCAACGGATTAAAAGTGATTTTTTCAACATTTAAAGGTGCTCTCATCGCCAAGTATGGAAATATATCAGCCAGCTACATGCCATATAACTTATATTATGTAAATGTACCTTTTTCATTGAGTGGAAAAATGCATTTCTGTAGCATTACAGCACAATAGATCAAACAAGTGCTCGCAACACATTGAAAGCTGTTACACAATGGGTACAATGCGAGCTTTGCATTCAATGCAATGAAGTAATAATTAAATCGTTTTGCCCAACATACACGGCATAGCAGATGTTCTTGACATGTCACACCCCGACATTCTCGGAAAGAACAACAGTATGACATTACTCAGTTTTAACGTCAAATCAAGGGGACATGACAACCGTTACTTATTCCCAGTTCCTTATTTGACACTAGTTAAGAACCGACGAAGTCGGTTGATAGCGAATGTCGAATAAGGAATTGGGAATAAGTAATGGTACGAAGTCGGTTGATAACTATTGTCGAATAAAGAACTGGGAATAAGTAACGGTTGTCACGTCAGTTGAAAACAACTGCACACAAGTTGATGCAGTTGGTGTCTTCGCGTGGACAAAAAGGGAGTCGCCTTCACCGCACCGCTCCTCCACCCCAGGACTAGTTTCACTGCTGTTGATATTAAAACGCTTCTCAATCGTAAGCATTTATTGAATGAGTTACTGACTCATGTATGGGCTGCCCTAACACAGATGTGGCTTGGATTTTACTTCACGATAAAGAAATTGTGTTTGTTCATTAGGGTTTAGCAACACTTCCAACAGAGAAGGAAGTAGCTGATACATGCCGGTTCAACCATCATCGTACGTGTACGTGTACATGTACACCTCCATAGGATTTAGTGTTACAATCGTGTACGTGTACAAGATTTTTAACGTTTTTAGGGTGCTTTAGATCCACTTTAAGTTCAAATTAACACTGAATTGAATCCTAGACTTTTGAAATTTTTCGTACAGTACATGTACCGTTTGATGTTTGAATCGGCAATGGTTTTCTCCCATAGGATTCAGTGTTAAATTGCGAGCAAAAAAGCGTTTTGCCGATTCAAACATCATCCTCTCGCCGATTCTAACAATCCGCGTCCGCACACGATTTTAACGCTGAAAACCCCATGGAGGCGTAGACGGAGATCTACTCTGCGGATTTTAGGTCTGATGATGTTTGAATCGGCAAAACGTTTTTTTTGCTAGCAATTTAACACCGAATCCTATCCGCACACGATGTTAACACTGAAAACCCCATGGAGGCGTAGACGGAGATCGACTCTGCGGATTTTTGAGTCTGAAATCGACTCGCGTGAAAGAGGTGATGTTTGAATCGACAAACCCACTGTTGCGTTTCTCGAAGTGAGACTGGCGCACGTTATTGCGAGGTGATCTCAACGAGCACTTGATGGAAATGTTTTGAACGAAGAGTGTTGTCGGTGTGTTAGAAATTCGCAAACCCGCTGTCACGCCTTCCTGAAGTAAAACTAACACATGTTATCGTTATGACTGAATGAGGTTTTTGTTCAAAACGAGTCGATTATGAATATGGTCTGTATTATAGACATTCGTGTTTTGTCTTGATGAGACGAATAGAAATTGAATTTGGAGGATATTGTTCGAAAGAGTCGATCTGTAATAGATATTCGTGTTTTGTCTTGATGAGACGAATAGAAATTGAGTTTGGGGAATATTGTTCGAAAGAGTCAAACACTTAGCGGAATGTTTAAAACGCATTTTCCGCTCAATTAGGTTTTGAGTGGTAAAATTTTTAATATATTCATGATAGCAATCAGAGAGAGATTTTGTAAATGAATAAGTTCTCAGCGTTAAAATTAGTTTTCTTTTGTGTGTTGAAACTGTTTTAACAGTCATCAAAGGGATTCTCTCTTAATTCGACACTAAGTGAATGGTCCTTTGACATGTGAATGGAAATCTTTTGACAAAATGTAAAAACTACTGTCAAAATGCGTTAAATCAGAAACCGGTTTGTCATGTACTGTTTAAACGTATTCTTAAACTTCTCCAATTCAATTAACAGTCAGTTGAGATGTGAATATTTTCAGATTATTATATTAAAGATGGAAAGATTTTTATTACTTAAAAACATAAAAATATAATTAAACATTTAATTTTGAAAATAATAAAACAATTAAAAACGAAAGATGTTTTTACAGATGGATCCTAGACATCGAGATCGGATTTTAGGTGAGTTTGAGCGTGCTAAGAAGAGGATTCAGTCTGCTGATAGAAGCAGACGTCTTGGTGAGATGGAACTCAAACGCGAAGCCACAAAAATATTTAAACCCGTGACGGAGGGTCAAGAGCGAAGCAGGAAGGAGATAGACGAAGAATTGAGACCCATAAAGGAGAGTTCTTTGAGAATGGGTTCGTTGCCCGGTAGTTTTGGAAATCGGTATTCCGTTCAATCTACACCGGATTACGTTCCCACGGGAATTCAAACAGATTTGAGCGAGAGCGACGATACAGCTTCGACTATCACCACTAGTAGCGTCGCATCGTCTGATGATGATGGCGGTAAGAGAGATCAGTTGTATGGATTTTATAAGGATTCGGAGGGAAGGATTTTTGTAGGAGACACGGAAGTAGATATTGGCGATGATGAATTGATCGTCGGTTCGAACAGATACGAATTGACTGATGGTCTGCGCAGATTGCTCCTCTACGACAAGCCCAGCGATTACGTGGAACAGGATTTCGACAATTACGGCGACATTCTGGTCCAGACCCACGCCATGAAGAGAAATAACGATGCCAGAGAGACGAGATCCAAAGCCAACAGAGATTACAAGTGGACGAAAGTGGTGAAACCCATATGGGATATGAATAAGAAGTTCATCGAATCGGTGACTGGCAAAGGGGTGAAAACCACTTTTCTTCCGAGCGATTCTGACGCTCTGTCTCAGAGACTGAGTTTGTTGATGGCGAGCACACAGGATTAGATAATCAGATAGTTACTATATCTGACGAATTGTTAAGACAGAAGGTTTTGAATAAAAACCATTATAAAAGGCTAATGAACGAATTGAAGGATTGATGTGTATATAATAAGTAGAGAGAAACAAACAAACAAAAATAAAACAGTAAATTTTTGCACTAGAATAATAAAAGTATTTAAAAACAACAAAACGATTTACCAGTGAAAAAAACAAAAATATATCATAAAAATAAAATATGTTGGTGATAAAGAACAGGGGATACGTCAGAACTTACGTTCAATGCGGTTCTGGCATCATCGATTCTATAATGCTAGCGTTCACGAGCGATGCGGGTAGAAAACTCGCATCGACCGCGTTTGAGGTCGGTAAGAAGATGGCTTTGGATGCTGGTAAGAAAGCCGCTTCCGAAGCCAGTGGTAGGATAGCTTCTGTGGCTGGCAAGAGGGCAGCCGACGCGTTGATCGACAAGTTGATCAGTCCGCCGGCGAAGCGAGCTGCGTTAGAGCGAACGCCGAAAAGTTGGAAAGATTTTAAGGATGCTGTGGTGCCCATACAAGATTTAGCCAAAATGACGAGTGGATCTGGATTGAAGAGAACTCGCGACGGTGCGATATAAATAAATAATAACATTAAAAACAGAGTTTGAAAAACATAACAAATTTGCGTTTGAAAAGAATCTAAAATAACAGACCAAAAAAAAATAAAACAAAGATGAACATTAAAGATATGTCTTGGAACGACGCCGCGACCAAGAGGTCGAATAACGAGTTCTTTCCCAAGAGCATAAGAGGTTTGATAGTGGGAAAATCGAATTGTGGAAAGACCAATCTGTTGATGAATCTGTTGTCCCGACCCGACTGGTTGGATTACGACAGATTGTTCGTGTTTGGCAAGAGCTTGTTTCAACCCGAATACAGATTGCTTCGAGAGTGCATGGATCGTAGATTGCCCAAGGACGTCATAGCCAGAATCTTTGACAGTAGGGAGGAATTCGACAAGAGCGAAGCTCCACTCTCGACCATTTTGGACGGTACGGCGACGGAACTGATGAAGAGAAATGCATCTTCGAACGTCGAGTGTCGATTTTATGAGAACGCTAGCGACGTTCCGGATCCTAGAGAACTGAAATCGGAAGATAAGAATCTCATGATTTTCGACGATCTGCTTTTGGAGAGACAGAGCCGATGCGAATCGTATTACGTTAGGGGTCGACACAGCAACGTGGACTGTTTCTACCTGTCGCAGAATTATTTTCGATTGCCCAGACAGACGATAAGGGAGAACGCTAATTTTCTATGTCTCTTTCGCCAAGATCTCAAGAATCTCAATCACATCTACGGCGATCACGTCGCAAACGACATGAGGAATTCAGGAGATTCTTCAAGAGGGTTTGGGATGGTGGACTTTACAATTTCGTCGTGATCGATTTGACAAGCGAATTTAATTGCGGAAAATATCGGAGCGGATTCGACAAGTTTTATGTTTCTGATGATAATAATAAGATAGAGCATGAAAATAAAATTTAGAAAATAATAAATCTTCAAATAATTAGTTTTGAATAAAAAAAAATAAAATTAAATATAATGTTCGAACATGGAGAATTGTTAGAACGGATAGCCGAGAATACGGCTGCAAAACAATCCATTCAAATCGTGGTGAGTGGCGATTCGACTCGATTCGCTACGAAATTCGAACCTTCCATCGAATTGAATAGAGAGAAAAGATACGAGATGGCTTTGGTGAATCTGGAGACTTATTATTCCTTTCCCAACGTCACCGAAAAGAATAACTCGTTCAAGTATTCCGACGGAGTGGATTGGTTGGAGATTCGAATTCCCAAAGGGACTTACGACATAGACGATTTGAACAATTACATTCAGACGCGAATGAAGACGGATGGAAAGGGAAGCAACAAGATCAGACTAGCTCCCAACCCTAATACCTTACAGACGATGTTGGATTTGGAAGATAATTTTCGAGTGAATTTCAACACGGACGATTCTATAGGCAAGATGTTGGGATTCGATCGAAAGATGTATCGAGGCCACGCAGCATCTGAAAATACGGTCGACATTCTCGCAGTAAATAGCATTCTGGTGAACGTGGACGTGATTGCTGGAAGCTACCTGAATGGTAGCGCTCAACCGACGATCTACTCCTTCTTTCCAAACGTGTCGCCGGGTTATAAGATCGTGGAGCGACCTCGAAATTTACTTTATCTACCAGTGATTTTAGACACGTTGTATAGTCTCAAAACCACGTTGACGGATCAAAATGGTGAACTGTTAGATCTTCGTGGAGAGAGGGTGACGAGACGATTTCACATAAGAGAAATATAAAACCAAAAAAAAAAAAATATTGTATATATATAGATAACAAAAATAAAATAAACGCAATATTAATTTTCACAAAATTATTTTAACATAATTATTAAACAAGAAACAATTGAAGTAAATATATTTTAAAAAACAGAATTATGACACAATACGTGGTTAAAAACGTGAACATATCCGCAGGACAGAGGAAGAAACTTAAGAGAGCGTTAACAACCTGAGGCGAGGCGGTGAGATTCAAATTCACTCACGAAGATCTGACGAGAGGCGGTCAGGATTCGATCGCCTGGACCAGAAGTCAAATCAAAAGGATGGAGAAAGCGATTCGCGATGGAAGAGGGTTGGCGGTGAGATTGAGTCCCGCTCAATTGAGATACAATTTGAGAATGAAAGGCGGTTTCCTACCGCTATTGGCAGGAATAGCCGCAAAGGCACTATCCTTTCTCGGAAAGACTCTCGGCGTGGGAGCTCTCACAGGACTCGCTAGTTCGGCGGTTGAGAAATTAATGGGTGGCAGCGGACTGTTCTTGAAGAAGAGAGGAGCCGTGTGTCGCGTCCACGTAGACGACAGCGGTAAAGGATTGTATCTAGAACCCGTTAGAGGTGGCAACTTTCTGAGAGGAAATGGTCTCTATCTGAAGAGTGGACAGAACGTCGAGCGACTCGGCAAGGGTTTGTTGCTCGGTGAGAATTCGCCATTTAAGAATATACCGATTTTGAATATGTTATTATAATATAAAATTATATAATTATATAAAATATAAATCATAGAAAGTATAAAATAATATATTTAAAATGGGTAAAAAGGTGGAGAAACAAATTTATCACCTGGATGAAAAGGTGGAGAAACAATTTGACGATAATGACGAATATCGCAAGACAGAGAGCGAAAAAATAAAAACATGGTTAGATGCTAATGATGGATATCTAAGGACAGAACTGATGAAAGAGATAGATAAAGCATGGGATAGACGGTTGAGAATGAGACGCTTTCCACCATCACCACTACCTTCTGAAGAGAATGGTGATGATGCGAGTGTTATCAAGAGATGCACAACATTCGTTCATAATTATGATTCGGATAAACAAAAATGTTGTTATAAACGTATCATATCACAAAAAAAAAGAAAAAAAGAAAAAGAAGAATCGACGCTGAAAATTGAGAGAAAAGGAAACGTTATTATAATATATGGTAATAGTGAAGAAGAAGGAAAACAAAAAAAAAAATGAGATCAAAAGATGATCTCATTAATTTTTATTTTCATTTTTCTTCGCTAAAAATCAATCTCTCTATTGTTTATATTTCCAAGCTCGTTATTAGCATGTTGACACTCATGTTTTCAAGATGATCTCATCACGTTTTTTTCTTTCTTCTTCGCAAAAAAAAAAATCAATCTCTCTATTGTTTATATTTCCAAGTCCGTTATTAGCATGTTGACACTCGTGTCTTCTCCTTTTTCGAAAATGTGTTGAATGTTTATCTTTACTCTTTTGAGTTTTTTTTACATCAGTCAACTCGCTCTCACCACCCAATTTCTCCACGAGTTCGAATGAGATGTTTGGAAATATGTAATTTCCATAGGGCAACGACAAATCGTCCTTGTCGAATTCTCTATCTTTGGCGATGATGATGTTCTGCAGATCGCTTTGGTACTTGTAAATCCAATCGACCGCGGCTTCGTCCAATTTCAGAGGCATCTTATATTTGTCGTATTTGTGCTCTAAGCCCTTCGTCTCAACCTCGTTCAATTCAATGGGATCATGTTGTTGTAATCTATAGATTTTATGACCAAATTTCTTATTCGTTTCGACTCGTTTCAATTTCAATTCGCATCTTTTAGGTGTTGTTGTCCTCATGATCGATTAATTGTTTTTTTGTTTTTACGAATTCTTGCAAATAATGTATATTCTAAATTTTGTATTTTAATAATTTGTTTAAAAAAAGTTTTGTTTTTTTTTTTTGCTCCTTATATATATAAAAAAAAAAAAAAGTTGTTTTTTTTAATTTCTTTAATGTGAAAAATTTTTTTTGTAAAAAGTAATGAGATCACCTTTAGATCTCATTACTTTTTTTCCTTCTTCTTTGCTAAAATCAATCTCTCTATTGTTTATATTTCCAAGTCCGTTATTAGCGTGTTGACATGCGTCATTTTTTCACTTACGAAAATGTCTTGTATGTTTATCTTTACTCTTTTAAGTTTTTTTACATTGGTGAACGCGCTCTCACCACCCGATTTGTCCAAGAGTTCGAGTGAGATTATTGGATATATGTAAATTCTAAAGAACAACAACAAATCGTTCTTGTCAAATTTTCTGTCTTTGGCGACAATGATATTATTCACCAGATCGCTTTGGTACTTGCAAAATAAATCGAGCATGGCTTCATCCAATTTCAAACACATATGATATTTGTTGTAGTAGCGCTCTAAGCCCATCATCTCGACCTCGTTCAATTTGATGGGATCGTGTTGTTGTAATGTATAGATTTTAAAACCTAATTTCGTACACGCTTCGACTCGTTTCAATTTCAATTCACATCTTTTAGGTGTTGCTGTCATGATCGATTATTTGTTTTGTTTTTTTTTACGAATTCTTGCAAATAATGTATATTTTAAATTTTTGTATTTAAATAATTTGTTTAAAAAGTTTTTTCTCTTTAAATATATATAAAAATTAAATTTTAACATCCTTTTTTTCGTATTAATTTAATTTTTTTTCACGAGTTTTTAGAACGGGCAAGATATCGAACTTTTAAAAATTAGCCTTCGCATCTTGCAGTTATCATCATCTATTGAGAAGGAATCAGGTGACATGAACACGCATCTGCTTTGCGGAAATTTGTTTTGAACCTCGTGCGAGACTTCACGTAAAAGTCGTAAGAGTTCTATTTGTCTTGAACCTTCTTTTTTAATAGTTCGAACGACATTGTCGATTAATTTTTGTTCACTAATAGTATTACGATTCGATTTTCTACCGCAAATCGTATCGTTTTCTTTCGAAACGCATAAATATAAATTACGATTTTTTTCTTCTTGGTTTTTTGGGGAATAATGACTTATTAAACAACATCAACGTTTATGTCGAGATTCTGTTGTGGATGTTGTCGTCATGATCGATTATTTGTTTTTTTTTGTTTTACGAATTCTTGCAAATAATGTATATTTTAAATTTTTGTATTTTAAATAATTTGTTTAAAACGTTTTTTTTCTCTTTATATATATAAGTTAAATTTTAACATCCTTTTTCTCGTATTAATTCATTTTTTTTTTTTGACATTAAGGAACATAAAAAATTGATTAATTTCATCAAAAAAATTTTTTTTTTTTTTTACATTAAAAAAAACAAAACTTTTTAAACAAATTATTTAAAATACAAAATTCGAAAAAATATATTCTTACAAAATGAAACAAACAGATAAAAAAAAATTGGAAAATTTAAATGAGAAAACCATACCTCAGTTAAACGAGATTTGTAAACTATTAAAAATTTCACATTTCCGAAATCAGAGAACTAAATCAAAAAAGATTGAAATCATACAGAAACATTTGCGAAATGATAGAAAGACAAACAAAATGCCGATAGCAACGACGTCAAAAAATGCATCGGTTGTGAAAAATGAGAAGAAGAAAAAGATAGTAAAAGGAATCGAAATGCTGATAGCAACGACGTCAAAAAATGCATCGGTTGTGAAAAATGAGAAGAAGAAAAAGATAGTAAAAGGAATCGAAATGCCGACGTCGAAAAAAAAACGAAAACGTTTCGATTGTGAAAAATAAGAAGATAACTAAACAAAAAGCCGTTGAAGAACTTCAAGTTTCCAAAGAAAAGAAAAGAAAAACGAAAACGAGTGATGCACATCAGATTCTAGGCAAACGAGATATATCGAGCAAACTTCGACGAGCAATAGACGAAGGGAAAGGAGAAGAATATCTAGCGCGACTCGCTGCGGAACTATTTCAATCGAAGTCCGTGGAACGGGAGAGTGCGATCAAAGGCATTTTTAAAACTTTCAACGTGGTTCCCTTGTTGAAGTAAATCGATCCAAAATTGTTCATGGAACGGGTGAAGAAAAAAATATTGGATTTGTTTCACAAATACATGAACGTGGGACTAAAAATTAAGATGGTACTCCATTGCATGATGAATAAAATCGACGTGAAGTCCGGCAAGAGCATCATGAAAAATGCATATTTCAGATCTAATGTCGAACCCGTATTTCAAGGTTCAGATTTATCGGACGTTTTCGAAAAGATGAAAGACAAGATGTTGACGTCTCTCGCGAATTATGAACATGAAGGTAGTAATTGGACTTTCGATGAGATGTTGAAACTCGAAATTCACATAACTAAAAACGATTTGTTGAGAGGGTCTTCCTACGTGAAATTACCGTATTTTCTGGTTAAGAAACACGCCGTGATCAACGTGAAAAATAACGATGATCAGTGTTTTAAATGGGCAGTCACCTCCACTTTATACCCTGTCAAAATGAACACCGAAAGAGTTTCTTCTTACGACGTGACTTCTAAAAATCTCGATTGGACCAGACTGACTTTTCCAACGCGGTTAAAACACATCGAACGTTTCGAGGTTCAAAATCGCAACGTAGCGGTGAACGTCCTGGGATACGACGAGGAAAAACGAACGATCTATCCTCTCATACAGACTTCGTATCTCGGAAGAGAAAAGACGATTATTTTATTATTGATTTCTAATGGTGACAATCGTCATTATTGTTGGGTTAAACATCCTAGCCGATTACTGTCCAACCAAAATAATAAACATGAACATAAGGTATCTTTATGTTGCAACTGCATTAACATGTTTCACAGTGAAGACTTGTTGGCGAAACATCAGGAATATTGCAACGAAAATCAAGGTGTCGCCGTCGAAATGCCCAAACCTAACACCATCGTGAAATTTGAAAATCACAATAGAAGGTTAAAAGTACCATTCGTCGTGTACGCCGATTTTGAATATTTCACCGCGAAAATGAGTTCCTGTCAAGCCAACGCTCTTCAAAGTTACGTCGAAAGATATCAAAAACACATACCTTCGGGCTATTGCATTTACGTGAAATGCGCTTTCGACTCGCAACACGACATGGGTCCCTTCACCTACACGAAACAGTATGAAGATGACGACGTGGCTCAAAGGTTCGTGGAAGAGTTAGAATGGAAACTTCAAATGTTATACGACAAATTCAAAACTCCGGCAAAAATGATCATCATGCGAGAGCAGCAGGACGAAAATAACAGAGCCACCGAATGTCACATATGCAAACAATCGTTTGATGAGAATTCGAAGGAGAATAGGAAGGTCAGAGACCACGATCATTACACGGGTCTGTATCACGATCCAGCTCATAGCAAGTGTAATTTCAAATATCGAGACGCCGTTTTTCTATCCGGTGATGTTTCACAATCTCTCAGGTTACGACAGTCATCTGTTCATGAAAAATCTCGGCACCTCACACGGAGAATTAAATTGCATCGCGAACAGCGAAGAAAGATACATTTCCTTCACGAAATGGAAGGTCATGGAGAAGAAAAGAGTAATCGACGGAGAGACGTTGGAAGAAAAAACGAAATTCATTCGTAGAGCCATACGTTTCATCGACAGTTTTAAATTCATTTCGACCGCTCTGGAAAAATTAGTCGATAACATGAGCAAGGATAAATTTAAAATCATGAGCGAACATTTCGGAGAACGAGTAGACGTCATGTTGTGGAAAGGAGTCTATCCTTATGATTACATAAATGATCTAAAGAGATTCGAAGACACCGCACTACCTTTGAAAGAAGATTTTTATTTGAAATTATACGAATCCGACATTTCCAACGAGAATTACGAACATGCTAAAAACGTGTGGAAATCATTCGATATGTAAACCATGAGAGATTATCATGATCTCTATCTGAAGACCGACGTTCTGCTCTCGGCAGACGTGTTTGAAAATTTTCGAGACGTCTGTTGTCGAAATTACGATCTGGATCCCGCTTGGTATTTCACCGCACCCGGTCTAGCATGGGACGCTCTGTTGAAGGCCACCGAAGTCCAATTGGAATTATGATCCGTCGTGAACATGTTACTCATGTTCGAAAGGGCTGCGAGAGGTGGCGTCTCGATGATCTCTCACAGATATTCTGAAGCTAACAATCCCTACATGAAAGAAGGTTTCGATTCGAAACGGTCTACTAAATACATACAGTATTGGGACGCCGATAGTCTGTATGGTTGGGCTATGAGTCATCCTTTACCAATTGGAAATTTCGAATGGGTGAAAGAACCGGAAAAACTCATTCCCAATTTATTTAACAAACGTAACTACGTCGTCTACAGCAAGAATTTGAAACAGTACGTCGATTACGAGTTGAAATTAGTCAACATACATCGCATCATTCGATTCGACGAAGAGCCTTGGATGAAAAAATACATCGATCTCAACACGAATCTCAGAATTTGAGCCGAGAACGATTTCAAAAAAGATTTCTTCAAACTCATGAACAACTGCGTGTACGGTAAATCGATGGAAGACATCAGGAAGAGAACCGACGTTCAACTCATCACGTCTGAGAAAAGAGCTAAAACATTAGTGGCGAAACCTAATTACAAACACCGAACCATATTCGACGAAAATCTAGTGGCTGTTCACATGCAAAAGACGCACCTGAAGTTCGACAAACCATATTATCTTGGACCGATCATCTTAGATGTCAGCAAGCGATTGATGTACGAGTTTCACTACGATTACGTCAAACGAAAATTTGGTGATAAAGCCAAACTACTGTTCACCGACACGGAGAGTTTAGTTTACGAGATAGAGATGAAAGACGTCTACCGAGATATATCTCCAGACGTGCCCGAGTGGTTCGACACGAGCAATTATCCCATCGATCACCCGTCCAACATTCAATCGAACGACAACAAGAAGGTGTTGGGTAAATTTAAGGACGACAGCGGCGGTAAACAAATCGTCGAATTCGTGGGCTTGAGACCCAAACTGTATGCTTATCGTCTAGAAGATGATGAAGAGATCAAGAAGTGCAAAGGAGTTAAAGCATGCGTGGTGAAGAAAAACATCTCTTTCCAAGAGTATAAAGATTGTCTGTTAGGAAGTGGTCCGGTGTATAAGACTATGAAATCGATTCGAAGCGAAAATCACGACTTGTATACCGAAATAGTCAACAAGATTTCGCTGATGGCCGACGATGATAAGAGATTCATATTAGACGATAAAATAAGCACTTTGGCACTCGGACATTGGACTTTAGATCTAATTATAGACGATATGAATGTGGATGATTGGATTCCAGAAAATCAAGAGGAATTAGACGAATTCAAAATTATAGAAATCAATAGAGACATCGAGAGAGTTAGTTTAAAAAAAGAAAAAGAAAAAAATAACGTCATTTTTAGTAAATTATAATAAAAAAAATAAAAAAAATATATACGCATTTATGAATAAGAAAATAAAGATATCCGTAGAAGGTGTCATCTTACCTAACAAACTCCTATCCAACATCGATCTGTTGAATGAGGCAAAAGATTTGAAAATCAAAGATTTTCTAGGAGTGTTTTCCAGAGATGCCTTGCCGAAGAGAAGACCTCGACAATCGGAATGCGGAATTTTAAATCTAGACGATTCATTGGGTGAAGGCACTCACTGGGTGGCGTGGATGAAGAACGGGAAGAAGAAAAATTATTATTTCAACAGCTACGGAATCTCGCTGCCAAAAGAAATAAAGAACTATTTCAACAAATCGATGGTTCGTTACAACACAGAACAAGTGCAATCACCACATCAAGTGTTTTGTGGTCACCTGTGTCTCTACGTTCTCAAGAGATGGTCTGAAGGAGATCGATTTCAAGACATTCTCAATGATTTACATTAGAGAGAATTTTTTTTTTATAGTATATATAAAAATAAAAAATTATTTAAAAAAAATGTTAATCGAATAAAAACGAAAAATAAAATAACATAGTTCATTTTTAATAAACTGCGTTTGAACATATTTTTCTAAAAAACAAAAAATCCCACAACAACATGCCAGTCGATAAATTTGGTAGAAGTGACGATGAAAAAGTCAACCCAAGAAAGAAGAGGAAGACGTTCGAAGTTGATGATGGTTACGACGTTGCCAACTTGGACGAACGTTACGTTCGGAGATACGAACCTCGAGAAGAACCTTTGAACATGAACGATAAGAAGCTCTACAATCTTCCCGAGCCAATAGATCTCGCAGATGCTGCGACTAAAAAATACGTCATCAGGGGGAACGCCGATTTAGAATGAATCCTGCTAGATAATTACGTGGATAAAACCATGACCGACGATCTCAATCTGAAATCCAAATGTTTGGTGAACGTCGCGAATCCCATAGATCCCACCGATGCTGCAACCAAGAAATACGTGGACGACTCTCACTCGAGATTCAGCAAACACCTGAGAAATAGATACGTTCAGAAAACGATGCACTCGGAATTGAACGCCAATTATAACAAGATAACGAATGTGGCCACTCCCACAAATCCTAAGGATGTGGCGACCAAACACTATGTAGATCTGGAACAGAGAAAGTCTGACAGACGTGAAATGAAATCGGATCTGAATGCGGGATTCAACAAGATATTGAATCTGTCGAAGATCGACGACACGGATGCGGACTCAACCGTGGTAAACAAGGGCTATGTAGATTCTGCCGCGAGACAATCACAAGAATACCTAGAATCGCAAGTGAACGATCTTTACCTGAACAAACAATCTGGCGGAATCATGGAGGGTGGTATCGACATGAACGGTAAGAATTTATTTGGACTCAGTCACGATCCCGAATTCGATTCCAGCGCGGTCAGCAGAAAGTACGTGGATGACAACTCGGTCTGGAGAAAGGGTGACATCATGGAAGGTAAACTAGACATGGGTGGACACGTGCTCACGAATCCACTGGATCCCGTGAACATGACGGATGCCTGCACCCTGATTTCGGTGGTGGAGAAAGTCAAATATGCTAGACAATTGATCACTGTGTGGGCCGAAGAGGCTGGCGCCTTAGATGAGGGAAAAGCTGAGTGGTCTTTCGGAAATGGAGGTAGCGGATCGAAACATGGTCAGGTGGGATATCCCATGCCGTTGGGAGGTGAAATCCTTCGAATGAGTCTGGCTTCCTCGGATTTGAATAACAGAGCGGTCGTCAATGTCATGGTGAATGGTGTAGAGAGCGATAAGAGATACAGCGTCGAAAAGACTGAGAATCAAAACGCGAATGTTAGCACGTTCGGCACGCCTCTCAAAGTGGACGCTGGAGACAGGATTAATTTCATTACGAAAACCAATAGTCCTGAAGCCGCCACTTCGTGGTGAGTCTACTGATTGAACTAGATCTTTTGAACAAACAGTGAATGCGTGGAAAATAATGAATTAAAAAAAATAATGTGTGATTATTAAAAACAAAAAAAAAAAAAAAAAGTAATGAGATTTAGAAAGATGTTCAATCTCTCTAGATCACATTACTTTATTTATTTTTTTTTGTTTTTTTTGTTTTTAATAATTACTCATTACTTTTTATTTTTTTTTTTGTTTTTTATTTTTTTTCACACTCGTCTCTCATCGAATGATCGACATCTTATTTCCGTCCGTTTCGAATTGTAATTCTCTGTCCGACAGGACCAGGGCGAAGGCTTCGGTTTTTCTTGGCACGTTCCTATCAAATTGCATCTTGATCTGAATGTCTAAAACGCTACTCTTGAGTCGTTCACTCTGTTTACTGACGTCGAATACGAACATGGGATACATCGACTTGTATTCGCCGGGAGACATGTTAGGGTTGCTCATCAATTCGTCTAGACCGTGATACTTCTTTCTAAAATTAGCGGCGTCGCCGTACAGTCTGCAGAAATCGTTCTTGTCGAACGACGTGTTGTATTTGATTGCTGGATATCTCGTGGCGTTCAGAAACACTTGCATGTTTCTCAAATGGCAGTGATCGAACAGCGACCCATTCTTTTCCTGAGACCCGTCCCTATCGGTCTGAAACGCAACCACTATGAAACGCGGCCCCTCGGAAGCGGATTTCACCGTCAATCTCCAATCGAAGTGATTCGTGGAGGGAGGAATGCTTGCCGTGTCGCACTGTCTCATTCTAAATCCCACGGGTAATTTACTCTTGGATTCTATGATCTTGTAGAGACGCGCTTTCTCCACGATCGAAGGCTCCACGTGCGGAACGAACCACGATATCTTGTGTAGAGTTATCTTACCCGCATCGGTCGCAGTGAGTCTCACTATTGCGTCGACGTTTCCTTTTCGAATCAACGTCAGATTGTGTTTGAATCCGTACATGATCTTGTTGTAATCGTCCGCAAATCCGAAGATGTGTTTCAAAGGTATCCTGAACGAAAACGTTCCTTTAGGTCTGGACGTCTTGACGACGTAGTCGAATATCAAGGCGGCGCCTGCGCTAGTAAGGCCTATGGTGTCTTTCACCCACAACTGATTAAGTCCTCTGGATTTCGAAAAATCATCAGGATACGTCAAGAGTCCGAACATCGTGGTGGCCTGACCGGGATGAAAAACAGATTCTATCTCTTGTCCAGATAGCATGTATTTTATGTTACTGAATAGATGCATGATGCCATTATTGGCTAGAGTAACCGTGTCGTCGTCGGCGTAGTCGCTCCCATCTTCCTTGGTGAGACGTCCCTGCACCACTATGTAACTCTCGCTAGGATGTACGAATAGATCTTGAGTTTCGACGTTGATTCTTATCTCTCCCGCATTGTTCAAACTCGTTCCGATTACCGGTTCGTATTCGTGAACCTCATATTCTTGAATACTTTCATCTTTCACTATGCTTTGTGCTATATCTAGTATATTTGTCATTTTAAAGGATTTTTAGTTTTTTGTTTATTAATTAACTTGCTTTCTTTATCTAAAACATAGTTTTTAATTATTTTTTATTATTATTTTTTTCTCTCTTATATATATGTGTGTAAACAAGAAAATGTTAAAGAGAGTAAATAAAAAAAAATTTGTTTTCTTCATCAAAACTTCATCTTCTGTAATTGTTGTTCGTAAAACTTTCCGATGATCTCTTCTCCATCCAAAGCTTCGATTTCGTAGGACACCGGATCGGTGTGAAATATTTTGATTATCACGAAGATTTCCGAGGTCCATCGGGGAGTATAACCCTTTTTGAAGTATTTCTTATAAGCGTAGATTCTCACTCGATCACCGACCACAAATTTCGGCGTTCTAGACTTCTTCCTGATCTTAGATCTCTCATGATATAGATTCGCGTAGACCCGTTTTTCGTTTCGAGGATCGCTAGCTTCCGTGGGAGTCATCTTGATCGATCTGTGTCGCGTGTTGTTGTAATCTTTGACCAGACCGTTCAGAGCATATATGTATTTCTTGGTCGAATTCGCCGTGAAGTATCTGTGCATCTTTTCCTTCATCGTTCGATTCCAACGTTCCACCACGCTGGCTTTCTCTTCGTTTTCGATCGAGTAGAGGTCTACCAATCGACGAACGTGCTTGTTGTAGAATTCCTTTCCCTTATCCACCCACAATTTACTCGGTTTTCGAGAAGACGAGTCGAACACGCTCTTCAGAGCCTCGGCGACGCAAGGTCCCGATTTATTCTTCAAAGCTCTGATCCAACTGTATTTGGAAAACACGTCGATGACCGTCAATAGATATTTGACGCCCTCGTTCCACCTCGAGAACGATCTCATGTCGACCAAGTCGGCAGACCAAATATCATCCAGACCCTTCACGAACACCCTTCTCTTTCGAAATTTACGCATTATGGGTTTGTGTAACTCCTCGGCCAATTCGCTCGTCAATAATCGTTTCTTCTTCTTTTCAGATGCGCTTTTTTTTTGAACACCCCATCCGAATCGACGTTTCGCACCGATCAGATTGCCGACCAGCGAACGTTCCCTCTTCTCTCTCCTGGTCGGATTCGATATGCCTCTCAATTTCCCCAACATGTTTTTATCGCAGACGTCATTGCAAGTCTTGGTGTCGGGATGTTCGGCGTAGCACAGATCGTGATCATACGCGGCCGCGTCCACCCTATTCACAGGTTTGCTCCAAGATTTGGGTGTCAGATCGGCGTTGAGTCTCTTGTTCAATTTCGTTCCGGGTCCCGTGAAACTGTGACCGGGCAGATGCATTTCGAAAGGTAGATTATTGATCATTTTATTCACGATGCCTTTACCTTTGCTCGCGTTCTTTTTTTTTGACGAATCTAGTCTTGACAGAACCACACACGTCGCAAATTCCGCGAAGCATCTGTCTATCGTTTTTAGTTCGCACTTCTCGAGAATTACTCGTCTCGGTAACTCTCTTACACTTTACGCAATACATTTTTAAGAGTTATTTAAATTAATTTCGTTTTTTTTTATTTTATATATAAATTTAATAATGAATCAATTCTGTTCTTATTATATATATATTTTTTTTCAATCGCTGCTCTTGAGTTCTGGCATCTTACTGAATTCCTCCCTGGCCTCTTTCCTCCCCTTTTCCACGAGAGAATCCTTCATCTCTTCCTTGATGATCTGACGAGTCTTGATTCTCACGGCTTCTTTCATGGCATCGTATTTCGTTTTCTCGCTCAATACCGCGAAGTATTCACCGTCCGATATCCTACCGTCTTTCAACGCCATAGAGATCATTTCGGATATCGTGTCGATCTTGGAGTCGGCCACGACGCGAATCTTGTCGTGTTTCCTCGCCTTCAGATATAATTTCCTACTCAAAAAGTTTCCGAGCGTGCTAAACAATCCGGCGGCGAGAGCCACTCCTTCTACGGTCAACACGATCGGAATGCCGACCGCGGTCGACAACAATCCGATGCCGGCCGCGTGTAAACCCATGGAAATCGTTATGAGTGTCGTGTCGATCGCGTTGACGAATTTCACGAAACGCGAATACTTCTTCTTGAGGGAACGACGAGAATCTCTCTCTCGAGTTAGATACTCTTGGATTCTACTGATTTGATCGATGCGATACCTCTCTCCTCTTTCTCTTTCTTCTAGCGACGGCGCCGTCGGCAAAACGTCGATCGGCTTCTCGTCCTCGTCGTCCACTAACGTCGGATACAATTTATTTCTGGTTCTCATTTTTATGTTTTTTTCTTTCTAATATTAGATAAAAAATTTATGTGTGTATTTATTTTATTTTCTATTCTCCCTTATTTTATATCAACGAGAAACTTAGACGTATGCTTCATTGAACAATAATTTCATGATGCATCCCTTATCTCGTAAAGTCAGACTTTTACGCGCCAATTTCTGTTCTTCCGAATCTGTGGGCTTGCTTCGATTCTTACAGTAGAGTAATCTCTTCCAAAACGCGATCGCTTCATTGATTTGAGCGCGTTCGAACGCCGGTTCGAAATACTTGACGACCATATCTTCCCTTTCCATCCACAGACACGAATGATTCTCGTGATCGAAGTCTAGGTGATCCCGACATCCGACGCATCGTTCTAACAAGAGACGACCTAGTTGTTCGTTCACGCAGAATGCGTAGGCTCTCATCAGCATTTTAAAAAGAAACCTTACTCTAATATCCTGAGAATCGCTCATGATTTACGTATTTTTTATTATCTATTCGATTTGATATATTTATTTTTCTAAATAACTATTATTTATATATTTTTTTCTCTCCTATATATATCAATCAAAAACGTGACAGCGGGTTTGCGAATTTCTAACACACCGACAACACTCTTCGTTCAAAACATTTCCATCAAGTGCTCGTTGAGATCACCTCGCAATAACGTGCGCCAGTCTCACTTCGAGAAACGCAACAGTGGGTTTGCCGATTCAAACATCACCTCTTTCACGCGAGTCGATTTCAGACTCAAAAATCCGCAGAGTCGATCTCCGTCTACGCCTCCATGGGGTTTTCAGCGTTAACATCGTGTTGGGATAGGATTCGGTGTTAAATTGCGAGCAAAAAAAAACGTTTTGTCGATTCAAACATCATCAGACCTAAAATCCGCAGAGTAGATCTCCGTCTACGCCTCCATGGGGTTTTCAGCGTTAAAATCGTGTGCGGACGCGGATTGTTAGAATCGGCGAGAGGATGATGTTTGAATCGGCAAAACGCATTTTTGCTCGCAATTTAACACTGAATCCTATGGGGGAAATCCATTGCCGATTCAAACATCAAACGGTACATGTACTGTACGAAAAATTTCAAAAGTCTAGGATTCAATTCAGTGTTAATATGAACTTAAAGTGGATCTAAAGCACCCTAAAAACGTTAAAAATCTTGTACACGTACACGATTTTAACACTAAATCCTATGGAGGTGTACATCTACACGTACACGTACGATGATGGTTGAACCGGCATGTATCAGCTACTAAGGATCATATAGTGTTGGTGGAGAGAGTGCCGGCGCCCTCGGAGAGAACAGCCGAGAAACGGCGAGTAACTTTCGGACTTCATATAACTAACCCTCAACGAGCAGGTTTAGCATCGTTTGAAGGTAACAGTGCAGAAGGTAAGAGTACCAGGCCTTATAAAACAGAACCAGTGTGCCCCTAAATGGGCGATCTAGATGATGTTTCTTTCTCGAGGTCAAAACCTCAACACGAATGACGCGAATCAGTATAATACGTCGACCTTTAACCTTTTATCTAACGAATCGCCAGCATCCGCCCGCATCCGCCCGCATCCGCCCGCGTAATATGCAAATTGAGCATTTGAAAACATTTAATTTTTCAAAATATTTCAACAAAACCATATCATATGACCCCTCATTGGAACGAGCTCATTGAGCTCGTTCCAATGAGGGGGTCACATGATATGGTTTTGTTGAGCATTTGAAAACATTTAATTTTTCAAAATATTTCAACAAAACCATATCATATGACCCCTCATTGGAACGAGCTCATTGAGCTCGTTCCAATGAGGGGGTCACATGATATGGTTTTGTTGAATTTTTTTGAAAAATTTAAAAACATGATATTTAAAATAAAAAAAATTGATATCGTCTGCGTTGGGTAAAGGGTTAAATGCCCGTCCAGTGTATTAACCAATGAGTCACCACGCCCATTCACGTTAAAAAATCAAGGCGTACTAGCTTACGTCTGACCGGAATCCCCGAAACAACAAATGAAAATATTGACTCAATTATACTGGATACTACAAAGCAAATAGGTGTCGGTCTGTCTTTAAATGACATCTCCCGTAGCCATCGAGTAGGTCCCAGAAACAGAGCCCCTAATAGGCCTATCATATTTCGATTGAACAGTTATCGAGTCAGAGATCGCCTCTTTAGGGCACGCACCTCTCTGAAAAACATCGCCAGACCAGTAACTGGTGTCTCTCAGAACCTCAAAATTTACCTAAATGAAGATCTGACAAAAACTAGAGCCGAAATTGCAAAGCGTGCAAGAATGCTTATAAAGGGGAAAAAGATTTTGGACACCTGGTCTTTCGACGGTGTCATCTTTGTTAAATTGAAAGATGGCGCCGTGGAAAGAGTCACAAATCTTACCCAAATCTCCAAGCTCGAACACAAAGTCAATAACAACTAAACCATTTATAATTATTCATATTCTAATCTGTTCCCAATGAGTCGAAGTCGTCACTGTGAGCCAGCTTGATGGAGGTTACTATCCAGGTTGTTTTTCGAGATGTCCGAAAGCAAAGCACAGATGGTGCGCCGGAGGTGCTGGCGGTCTATGGTGATTAAGCGCCGGGAATTTCCCGGTGGTCAAAGGATTGAGGGCCTGCGCCCCTTGTATGCCCAAATATAGGAAATTGTATATATCTGCCGGGTTGTAGGCTCTTCCACGTTGTGTCTCGGTGGCGGCCCGCCCTCCTCATGCTGTACTTGCCCTTTGACTACTCAGATATCCTGTGGATAATGAAGACTCCCTGTACAGTTTTTAAGAGCGATCCGACATGATCAGTTTGTAACAATTGTATACTGAACCTGTCCACGAACTGAAGTCCCATTTGGGGTAGATACCTAACCGCGCTTAACTTGCGAACCAATCCGAACTTCCTCGTGTGTGATATGCGTGCGAGGGTGGGTGTGTGTGTCTCTTGTTTTTTTTTTTTTGTTTTTTTGTTTTTTTGTTTTTTTGTTTTTTGTTTTTTTTTTTTTGGGGGGGGGGGGTTCTTAAAGGCACCACGCTTCAGTAACATAGTAATCATTGTTGTTATGGACGCCATAATCTTAAATCGTAAATGTTATAGCTTAATTAAACTACGCCTAATCATGAAACACTCTACAGAATCATTGGCGATTGATAGCTCCGCGAGTAGCTTATTACAGCCCCCCCCCCCCCACCAGCGGGAGCCCGCACCCACATGTGCGCTCGCTCTCGCGCCTATTACTTCCACACTGAGGACTGTCGCGCTAAAGACTTACACTTTTAAAGTGTCGAACCCATTCTACCATTTAGGGTGTGATTTTAACCATCAAGGGTAATATGTCATGCGCTAAGAGATTACACTTGTTAAACATCTGAAATTTGATTGGATGGCGGTCCCCGCGTGCCTAGCATCGGCGGTTCCTCTGGGGGTCTTCCGTAATCTGGTTTGCGCCGGGTAGGCATACAATGGAAGGGACGTAGCGCATGTGACGTGGATCGGGCTCGAAATATCGAGCCTGATTTGCGTTATCTGCGTTGAGTCCTTTTGATTGTAGCAACATCGTACTTGTCCGGTGGTTTTGTTGTAGCACCTGCGAAGTTCTGGGATATCTATACTTGTATAGCCTTTGCCACCTTACCTGCTGGCGTGCACTGATAGAAACTTTTTTTTTTTTTCAACTCGTACCAACAGTGCAGCATGTAACAAGACAAGATAGCTTGGAGTAACCCTTCTGCAATAAATGCATGTTCTTCAACTTGCATTGTTGTCTTCCTTGTCATTTAACGAAATGTTTCTCCGAGCTAGCATCTCACCCCATACACATATAAAACACTTCTATTTGTTTGCAAAACCCACATAAAAAAACCCATGAGACTATAACCAACTTGATTGAGTTTCTCAATCTTACCATGTGTATACTACTTCTTGAACTTTTTTTTAATAATTACTGCTTACTTCTTCGCAATATCTAGCAAACCAATCCCACATGACAGCCTATCCCTTCTAGATATTGCGATACATGCCACCACCTTGTATACAGCATTCTTTATATTTCCAAAACAAATATCTGGACATCCCTTTAACAAAATTGAAACACCTACACTATCCCTGGAAAACTCTCCGTGTGAATCACAGTTACTTGTGTGCAGTCCAGCCGGGTTGGCCATTGGCTTCATCTTCGATGTGCTACGCGGCCTGGTCCACTCTCATCCGAACAGATTATACCCTACCCATACATCATGGATGACATAAATACTTACCGGATGAGAGTGGGCCTCTTTGTCACGAAAGCACGCTCTGGGGTACATCATAAAAAGAAGCTTGACTATCTTAGTTCCATCCTGGTAATGCTCACCTCATCATACGGTCTGGTTGGACTTACCGTAATGGTTGCACCATTGCTTGTACGAAATAGAAAAGATAACGCAAATAAAAGAAGTGATAAATTAATCTCCCTCATGCCAAAACAAACAACTCCTACAAGTAGATGTCATATTTCTTTCCTGTCCATGCCTGTCAAAAAGGTAGTTTTAGTTTCTTTCCTCACTAGCATATCCTGGATCATACTACTCCTATACATGGCGGGAGATGTTGATGAAAATCCTGGCCCGAGCACCTCTTCCCCGATTTCGTCACATAGCTCCTTGTCATGTTCCCCATCTGTGTCTACGGATGGGTTCTCGGTTCTTCACCTGAACGGACAAAGTATACGGACTAAACTTGATACGCTCAGTTGTGAAATGCTCCCCTACGACGTGTGTACGTTCACGGAATCGTGTCTCGATCCAGATGTAAATAACGAAGACATCCTGCTCCCCAATTTCCAAGCCCCATTACGAAAAGATCGTGGCTCCAGAGGCGGTGGAGTGATAATGTATATTAAGAACGGTGTCCCATTTAAGCCCCGCCCAGACTTGGACATTCCATATCTTGAGTGTTTGTGGGCCCAAATATATACTACCAATGGATCGATTCTCATTGGTGTCCTGTATCGACCGCCTAATTCTAGCACAGACTTATGGGACTTGATTGGAACATCCATAGATAGAGCACTCGACACAGGAATCAATAACCCTCTTTTAACTGGAGACTTTAACGACAACCAGGAGAACGGCCCGTCTGGCCCGATGCGCCGACTTACTGCCCAGTTCAATTTGAAACAGCTGATCGTTGAGCCAACCTATTATACTGAAAACTCGTCATCACTCATAGATCTGTTCCTCGTAAACTGTGACCTTCCAATTCTCTCCACTGTTGTAGGTGACCCCTTCCTTGGAAATTTTGTCAGGTACCACTGCCCTGTTATTGCCACCATAGACTTGAGAAAGAAACACATAAGCGCCGAGTCTGGTATTACGATAAAGCTAACTTCTCTGAACTGAACAGAGACTACGACAATATAATTTGGCAACACCTGCTCGCGGGCCTCAGCATTACGTCCGTTGCACAGGAACTCTCTAGCATAATAA
This sequence comes from Pictodentalium vernedei, assembly GCA_031216915.1. Taxonomy (NCBI): domain Eukaryota; kingdom Metazoa; phylum Mollusca; class Scaphopoda; order Dentaliida; family Dentaliidae; genus Pictodentalium; species Pictodentalium vernedei. The sequence continues at coordinate 117,679,513 of CM062294.1, read as the reverse complement.
TAAGTAAAGCCTCAAAATTTATACCCAATAAAATGATTACTGAAAGAGCCCTGGAACTAAAATGGTTCCATAATAACCTCAGGCTTCTTATCCGCCAAAGAAAACGTCTCCACCGCAAAGCTAAAATAAAAAATTCTCCACAATCATGGGAAAAATATAGGAAAAAACGAAATGAAGTTATTAACGAAATACGGAAATCGAAACAAACACTATAACAACAAAATTGACCATGTTTTAAACTGTCCTTCAACGAGTCCATCTGAGTTGTGGAAAACATTGAAACTTATCCTTTTTAAAAAATCGGTCGTCTGTTACGACCCGTAATGTAATAAATGCCCATAATGTAATACCTACCCATAATGTAATACAAAAACGACCCATAATGTAATACGAACCCATAATGTAATAAAAAACGACCCATAATGTAATAAATGTAATAACGTGTAATAAATGTTAGGTACCCATAATGTAATAAAAATTTTAAAAAAATTGATATAAATTACACTTTTCCAGGCCCGTAATGTAATAAAATTCTAAGCTTGATTTTTGTTTTTTCTCTTTACTCCAGCAGTGCGTTCGGCTACTTATGGCACATCCTGCGCCTTCATCAATGCTGCCAATGGCCCCTATGCCGTACACAGCCAACATGTGTGGGTGTGTTGGGATTACGATAGAGAGTATTCCGGGACCTGGGGCGGGTATACTCTGCTATGAGTGACAGGCATTATCCCTCTTCCATTTGTACCACCCACGCAAACGACTTCCTCGATAGCCTCCACTGCCCTGCCACAATCATATAGGTCTACCTTACAAGACATTCAATAATTTTGATTCCAGGATGGTCATTTATAACTGCAATCATCATATTCGACCGGCTGTTCACTTGCATAAAAGCAATGCGGGTAGCAGGTTCCTATACTGTTAATAAGTGCAAGCAATTCTGGCCAAAGTTGCTGAGGCAGAGGGTATAGTGGGGTGCAGTGGGGTTTGGGTGCACAATAACCGGATAGTGTGGGGGGGGGGGCGTATAGTGTGGGATACAAGGAAAAGATAGAACAGAAGCAAGACGTTGAGTCAACCGGCGCAGAGGAATATCCGGAGGCGATATGGTGAGTGTACTGGTATTGGAATGGGGGATATCCTATAGCTCGATGGGATTTGGATTAGGCTACTTTGCTCCAAATTAAGCGTACAATCTATCCTCTGTCTCTCCAATTTTCACTACCTAAACAAATTAGTAATTTCCCTGTACCGTACTACTATAAGTTCATGTCGCACCCTCCGCACCTTGAAACCAATGAGCCCGAGCCCAGGACCACACTTAATAACGACCACATCATATTCCCGGTCCTGTGATCACATGTGTCAAGTAATATTATCAAATGCTTTCCAGTCAAATAGTTTGCACTTCGCACATGCAAGAAAGACCTTACATTTTCAATAAAAATTGTATCAGTTTCAATAGTGACATCCCTGAGTGAAATGGTTTCAACTCCTCTCAGTGCTATTTTTCTAAAACCTGATTGAACACCCTCAATTGATATGAACCGAAGCAAGTTAAACGCCTTGTAGACTGCTATCATCCACGCAGGCCACCTTTGCGAGAAGATTGGTTAAGAGTATGTCATGTTCACCTGTGGCTGTGACCAGCAACTGAGTCGAGTTAATGTGCACATCACTTGGTTGTACAAAGCAGCCTCTTTGTATTGAGCTCAGGGGATTGCATTCTCAAATAAATTTCACCAGTGGTGTGGCATCACTCATAGTATGCACAGGACGAATGCAGATCTATAATAGAGAGTAGTTTTGGTGGTTCTTGAGATTATGTTGATTGGAAAAGCATTCCACAGCATTTTCTGAGCTGTGGGGACTACCACTTAAACTACCTACATTTCCTGACAGTTCCTGGCGGTTGGAGATGAACACGCGAATAGTCGATGTGATATAGTAGGCGGTTGGCAGGAAGTCCCTGCCAACCGCCAGGAACTGCCATGACTGTAGGTAGTTTAAGTGGAAGGCCGTGTGGTGGACTAATAATATTACTTGACACATGTTATCACAGGATCGGGAATATGATGTGGTCGTTATTAAGTGTCATCCTGGGATCGGGCTCATTGGTTTCCAGGTGCGGTGGGTGTGACATAAACTTATAGTAGTACAGTACAGGGAAATGACTAATTTGTTCAGGTAGTGAAAACTGGAGAGACAGAGGATAGATCGTACGCTTAATTTGGAGGAAAGTAGCCTAATCCAAATCCCATCGAGCTATAGGACATCCCCTATCCCAATACCAGTACACCTACCATATCGCCTCCCGATATTCCTCTGCGCCGCTTGACTCAACGTCTTGCTTCTGTTCCATCTTTTCCTTGTATCCCACACTAACCCCCCCCCCCCCGCCACTATCCAGTATTGGTGCACCCAAATCCCACGGCACCCACTCCACCCTTTGCCCCAGCAACTTTGGCCAGAGTTATTTGCATTTATTAACAGTAGGATCATGCTACCCACATTGCTTTTGTGCAAGTGAACAGCTGGTCGAATATGATGATTGCAGTTATAAATGACCATCCTGGAATCAAAATTACTGAATGTCTGGTAAGGTAGACCTATATGGTTGTGGCAGGGCAGTAGAGGCTATTGAGGAAGACGTTTGCGCGGGTGGTACAAATAGAAGAGGGATAATGCCTGCCACTCAGAGCAGAGTATACCCGCCCCAGGTCCCGGAATACTCTCCATCATAATCCCAACACACCCACACATGTTGTCTGTGTACGGCATAGGGGCCATTGGCAGCATTGATGAAGGCGTAGGGTGTGTCATAAGTAGCCGAACGCACTGCTGGAGTAAAGAGAAAAAACAAAAATCAAACTTAGAATTTTATTACATTACGGGCCTGGAAAAGTGTAATTTGTATCAAAGTTTTTAAAAATTTTATTACATTATGGGTACCTAACATTTATTACACGTTATTACATTTATTACATTATGGGTCGTTTTTTATTACATTATGGGTTCGTATTACATTATGGGTCGTTTTTGTATTACATTATGGGTAGGTATTACATTATGGGCATTTATTACATTACGGGTCGTAACAGTCGTCCATTCCCGACTTCATTGTAAATGATCAAGTATTTTCACCCGATAAAGAAAAAGCAGACATTCTAAACGATTATTTTTGCAATATTTCAACAGTTGACGATAAAGATCACCCTGTTCCCACAGCTTTGTTGAGTCCTGACCGACCAACAATAAGTCAGATCACCCTTACCTCTGATGAGGTGAAAGTAGCACTTGACTCTCTTAACATTTCGAAAGCATGTGGCCCAGATAATATTAGCCCAAGAGTATTAAAGATGTGCTCTACTAGTTTAGCACCTCCTTTAACAATTGCCTTCAATATGATGCTCAATCAGTCGTTTTTTCCCAGTGAGTGGAAGAGAGGTAATGTTGCACCAGTCTACAAAGCCGGGAATCCTCAGTCAGTAACTAACTATCGTCCAATAACCCTGCTCAGCTGCATAAGCAAAGTATTTGAACGGTGTATTTTCAAAAGGATTATTTCATTTCTACAAAGTAACTCTCTATTAACTCCTCTCCAATCAGGATTTCTCCCTTCTGACTCAACCGTTCTGCAGTTAACCGAAATTTATCACGCATTTAGTTCCGCTCTTGACGAAGGTAAAGAATCCGCGTAGTCTTCTGTGATGTCAGTAAAGCATTTGACAAAGTTTGGCACAAAGGTCATTTGTTTAAACTTGAACGCATAGGTATTACTGGTCCTCTACTAGATTGGTTCAAATGCTACTTGGAAAACAGACAGCAGCGGGTGTGTTTAAATTCAGCTGCGTCATCTTGGAAGGACGTCACTGCCGGCGTTCCTCAAGGCTCTATTTTGGGCCCCTTCTATTTTTAATCTATATCAATGACATAGTTGATGACATTTATAGCAACATAAGACTTTTTTTCCGATGATACAACCCTGTATCTCATTGTTGAAGACCCCTGCTTGGCAGCTGAAATTATCAACAAGGATGTCAGAGTAATTGAAGACTGGTCTCGTCAATGGCTTGTCAATTTTAACCCCAACAAAGCTGAATCAATGGTGATATCGCGTAAGATTTTACAGCAAACCCACCCCCCTCTGACCATGTTCTCTCAAAATATAAACAATGTCGCTAGACATAAACATCTGGGCCTGACTATTAACGAACGTGGTAGTTGGGCATCTCATATAAATGAAATAACTACCCAAGGATGGAAACGAATAGGTCTGATTAGGAATTTAAAGTTCAGACTCGACAGGAGAGTCTTAGAAAAAATATATTTCTCTTTCGTCCGGCCAGCATTAGAATATACGGATGTGGTCTGGGACAACTGTTCTGCTGAAGAAGCAAGCGGGCTTGAAAAAAATCCAAATCGAGGCGGTGCGAATTGTGACTGGAGGTACCAAAAGTACCAGCAAACAGTCCTTGTATATTGAAACTGGCTGGGAAACTTTGGAGTTGAGAAGAAAAAAACACAAACTGATGCAATACTTTAAAATGTACCACAGACTAACAGCTCACTACATATCACTGATGGTCCCCCCAACTGTCGGTGAAACCCAAAACTACAAACCTTCGAAATAGCTCAAACTTGAACAATGTTAGATGCCGCACACACAGCCACCAAACCTCTTTCCTCCCCGCAACAACTAGCCTTTGGAACGAGACCCCAAGCGAAGTCAGAAACAACCCAAATCCTACAAATTTTAAATCTTACCTCAACAAGGACAAACGTATTATACCAACCTTTTACGCTTGCCACAAATCACGCTTAGCCCAGATCTTACACTGCAGACTTCGTCTAGGATGTAGCAATTTGAATGACCATTTGTATACAAATCACCTATCCGAGACATACCTTTGCAGATGTGGCGTACGTGAAACAACCAAACACTTTTTATTGTTTTGTCCGCATCACAGCAATGTACGAGACGCAACCATGGGCTCTCTAAGTATCGAAATTAATGATGACACCCTCTTATATGGAAGCGAATTTTTCACCCCAGCAGTTAATAAAAGAGTCTTTGAGTCGGTCCATAGTTTTATCCTATTGACAAAAAGGTTTAAGTCTGATAATGGCTAATGGGAACCATGCAAAAGTATACATTATATAAACATGTCCTATGTGGCTTGGGGGCAGTAATTATCCTGTGTACGATCAATGCTGCTTCCTGTGCTTTATATGACATTATTTTGGGGTTAGTTGAAACACTGAATTTGTCAGTGTTTCCAAATTCAGATGTAATTCATCCTGTACAGGGCACTCCACTAAGTCGCTATATAAATACGACTAGTTTTTAAAAATGTCAACCGTCTTTCCTCCCTTCCCCCACCAAGGAGTTAGCGAAGTTATGTGAGCTTCCTGATGCCCAGAACTTTCTCCAGTCCAGTCATCTTTATTAATCATAGAATATGAAAGCCAACTGGCCATCCCTGACTGGCCTGCCCATTTCTGCACATTTCACTGATACGCATGTAGGTGGCCTTATTAGGTTTACTGTCACTACCAACGATACAGTTTACCTATTCATACCCCCATGTTTCTCCCACCATTCAAATAGTGTTTTCATCCATAGTATCATACTTAATACTGTTCATTTATAAAATATGGACCCATGTGATGGCGCAGGTTATTTGCTTGCATACGTGAATGTGCGTGTGTATGTGAGGGCGCGTGTATGTACTTATTTTGTTCTACGCCTGCCTTGGGTCCCTTGTGTCTAAACGCCAAAGCTGCCTAAATGTAAACTTAATGAATTGTTATCATGGAAACAGCCCCGCATAAGCTCGAAGCTTGTTGCTGAATCCATTTCCTCTTGTGTCTATTGTTATGTAAGCTATACAAGTTTGTATTTTATTATCTTTTTGTATCTAGATACTACGGAAATAAATACTGTTTAAACTAAAAAATCAAATCAAATACGGACTAAATCATTATAGAAGAAAATAATTTGCCCCATGTTTAGAATTTTACCCCTGTGCAATACATGTAGTGCGAAACTGAAGCGCGGAACATTAGGGAGACACGTGTTTCCATCGTCCAGTTTGTTTACTAGAGGCAACCATCTTGGTTTCTATGGTGGCACATCGGTGATATGAAACTCTAATACTTCTTAAAGAACGGGGGTATGTTCGGACGGCGTGTCCGATTAAATAGAACTAAATAGAATTATCCAAAATATACCCAACAATCACTACAAATAACCAAAGAGCACCTAAAATCACAGAAACGGGCTCGGATTTCCTGAGAATCCTCGTTTTTGTCAAAGAATAAGGGGTGTTCTTTGTATGAGAGTAAATCTAATTACCCAAAGTACTCAGTTACTTCCTAGAATTACCACAAGCAACCCGGCAACAACCCCAAATCAACAAAAACACCCCAAATCACCGAAACGTGCTCGGATTTCCCCCAGAATCCCCATTTTTGGTCCAACACTTTCCCAAACCCCTCTTCTTCTCATTCAGATTTTCATGCTTTTGGTATGGTAAAAAATAACAACACATTTTTAAACATTTTAATTTCTTTTATTTTGATAACATTGAAAAAGTTTTCTTAGCACCTTCTTTTATGGAAACACTTTCTTCTTTGTACAACAGTTTTTTCGTTTTTCTTCTCACTCTTCTATTTGTAGATTGTCAGATATTCATAAACAGTCTTTCTGCAGACTGGACATTCTTTTAATGGTTTACAACTGTTTTTGCATAGGCACAAATGATTATATGGTCGCGGAGCGACATTGGCTTCGGCTAATAAGCAGACACATTTCGTCGCCTGAGTGATAGAATGTTCTATGTCCCCTATGGGACATAGAACATTCTAGCACTCAGGCGACGATTTCATCTTCTGTGAATTCTTTATATATATGTTTCATCGGTTTAGGCAGCCATTTCTTTTTCGACGTCCATGAATTCTGTTGATAAATTATGAACATAATAACAGTCTGGAGCATATTTTCTGTGTTCATGTATAGCATCATCTTCTTTATCCCAGAAACGCACAATAATGAATAAAAGAAATCCAACGGTTGATACGCAAGTCAGTCTTGGTGCCTGATGTCTCTCATCAATGAAATATCTTGTGAATGTGTCAAATGCGAACTCGGCATGTTGTCTGTACCACCAAGGCAGAACACGTGGAACGTGGACTGTGGGTGTAACACAGACCATTGGCGAGTATAGAAAACAGTGGACCGATAGAGTTTAACACTGCAGGATTGGAAGACGATTATTTGAATCTGGCAAAAACATATTTATATATTAAGGCGGTGGTTGTAAAGTCCACTGGGGCGTCAATTGCACCCGATGCCAAAGTGGGACTGATTAATTTATGGATGCATCCCCTATTCGTAATCAGTTTAATTTTTAGTGTCGCCTTCTAAGACTACTTATCGCTACATAGCCTACATAGAAGCGCTGTTGTGTTATGGACCAGTGGCCAAGAAGTCACAATTGACTAATGCCTTATGGTACAAGGATACGGCCGGCCACATGGAAGATCTAGCAGAAGAACACAAAGGGTTCCTTATCAGAAGAAAGTTCACAGAAAGAAGTAAAGTTGTGGACATGAGTGGAAGATTACATTTTGACATGTTTTTAAACACGTTACCTGTTGAACGGAGTTTACGTTCATGTTGAAATAAATCGATTCAAAGACGCACTCGCCTTTTGGGGTGATGCCGAAAACCACAAGATCAAAATTCTAGACATATCCATGTCTGTGCGTAACGAGAGACTTCTTTCGTTCGTGAGAACGGCACACGAAAAAGCACTGGCTAAAGCAACGGCAAAATATTCCATCGACTGTCTGGAAACTAAAGCGTTTTCGGTGCCAAGAGGAAATCTGAGCGCCACACAAGAAAATTTATTTTTGGGACAGCTACCAAAACGCAGTGTGGTGTGGCTTAGACCACGATGCTTTGAATGGGAGTTTTGCAAAGAATCCATACAACTTCCAAAACTATTTCTGCCAAACCTGTACAGCTTCGATTTGACCAGCAAGAATTGCCAGATGTTATGAGACTCCGTTCCAAGGGACCGGATAAATGTACGAGAACGAAGTTAACATATCAGCAGAGAAGGGTACATAAAGGGCTTCACACTGTTCGTCTTCAACTTAGATTATTCACTATTTCACGTTTGATACAGATTGCGATGAACAAACGAGAATAACAAATCCCGAGACTATGCCGAGAGCGTTTCATTCGAAACGTACGATATTTCCGCCACCAGAACTAGAACAGCTTCTACGTAAAAAGAATGGGCATAGGTTATATTTTATTTATTTATTTATTTATTTATTTATTTATTTATTTATTTATTTATTTATTTATTGGTGTTTAAGGCCACATATTTCTGTACAATGGCTAAGCATGACTCCAACATGAATAAATAGTGGGTCAAAGTTAATAATTGCTCATAGGAAAACTGGGCCAGTGCAGAAACCACCGAAACACAATAAGTATGCATTGGAGGAAACTCGTCTCAAGACTTTCGACTTGGTGTTATCAAGTGAATGTACAAAACCACCGAAAGAACTAGCAAGAGCCAGATTATTTTATTTTGTTAGCGAAGACAGAACTAAATGTTTTCACTGTGCTATTATTGTGTGTTTCTGGGTTTTAGGAAGATGATGTCATAGAAGAACACAGTAAATATGCTCTGGACTGTTATTACGTTCAAAATTTATCACCTGAGTTCATGGGCGTGGAAAAAGAAATGGCAGACGATACCGATGAAGAAGTTCGAAATATAGAAAATTCACAGAAGATTAAATGTTGCGTCTGCTTATTAACTGAAGCCAGTATTGCTCCGCGACCATGTAGTAATTTGTTCAAGACGTCCAAACTGCAGAAAGACTATTTATGAATATCCTGCAGTCTACACACCACAGAAGAGTGAGAAGAAAAAATTGAAGAAGAAATTGTTTCCATAAAAGGAATGTGTCAAGAAGACTCTTTCATTATTATCTAAATAAAGGAAATCAGAATGTTAAAAAATGTGTTGTTATGTTTTACCTTAACAAGCCTGGGTTAGAAGATGAGGGATTTGAGGAAAGCGCCTTATTATTCGAGAAAAATTGGGGATTCGGGGTGGGTTTTCGTGGTTTGGTGTCATTGTCGGATTGACTGTGGTAATTATAGATAGAAACCGAGGATTTCAGGTAATTAGATTTACTCTCATACAAAGAACCACACCTTATTGTTTGATTCTGCATAAATCCGAGTCTGTTTCGTCGATTTGGGTGTTTTTGGTGAGTTGAGTGATTGCCGGGTCTTTTTGAGTAATTAGATTTACTCCTATTCAATCGATCGCATACTCCGAGCATACCGCCGTTCTATAAGAATCCTTCCGCGCTGATAGCTACTACGTGCCACCATAGAAACCAAGATGGTGGTCTCCAGTAAAACAATGGATGACGGAGACACGTATCACCCTAACATCCCTATGGGGATGATATCACAAGATGGCCACTGACCAGGCTGCAATAACAACCAAACATGACATAACTGGGTCATGTGACTATGAGGTACCGTATCCCCCCTGCTCTATCTCTAGCCAATATGGGTCGTTTCATCCCTCTCCTACTACTAATTTCTCAAATATGGTTCCAAATGTGTGGACGTTTCAACTTTAAAAGGCTATAAAAGAAACAAATCTACGAGGAAATCTTCGATAACATATTGAGAGTAAAGAGTCTGTGCACCCCCCCCCCCCCCACACACACCCCATCCATTGCTAGTTCGCCATATAATTACAATGACAGGAACACGAAAGAGGGGTACAGATTACAGGTAACTGCATTTGAATTGTCAGGGACCCAACTCCGATTCTCTGGTCGTGGTATTATGTTGTAAAATATATTACCAAACATAATTTTGGACTCATCTCTGACTCTCACATCGTTAAGGCAACATCTCTTAAAAAATTCAAAACTATAGCGTTAATTTTTCGGCGCATGATCTGGGTAGGGAAATACCCAACTTTCATGTAATACTGGCCCAATCTGTTTACCACAAAGAATTTTCGACAATATCTGTTTGTGGAACAAATTATGCTTTGATAAAGGGCAATCCCACTCCACTCGGTTATTGATTATTGTTCCCGCTGACCAGATGAATGCGGTCATCGGGAAAGATGAGACGATGCCGTTTACAGAAATCGAAATTAGACGCCTCAGTAAAAGAGAATTTTATCTGCGCAAATGGCATTTTCCCAATAACAACAACATCTAATACAGAAATAATCTGAAAACTAGGCATACTTCCTGGTTTCTTCGTTTTCCAATATTCAGCCAAAAGTAATGTAAAAGTCTGGTACGATGACAGGTAGGATATTTGGCCATGCTTTCTGCAATATAATAGGTTAAGCCTATACAATCAGAGACGCGGCCACGGGGTTGCCATAGCGCTTTCCAATCGTTGCCAAAATATCCGAACAATTGGAACATTTCATCCTCGAACCATAAACATTGGAAATACCATGCCCTATGGTAATAGATCCCGTTGCATTTTATCTGTGGCTGTATCCGACACGAGGTGACCCTGACTTTCGAATGTGTCGCTAAACCCTAATAAATAAGTAAATAAATCTGTGGCTGTGTCCACATCTGACGGAGAGGTTGTTTACCACATTCAAGGAGAATATCCAATATTTCGTCCCTTACATGTAACACGGCGCCATCTGCAATGCTCAGGCATTTCAGGTGGCGCCTTGTTGCACTCAAGTGACAGTTACCAACTCTAGAACCCCGAGGTTATATATTTTTAACAGAAGGGGAGATGATGTGTTGAAATTCACAAGTAGCGGGTGGAACCTTCTCACGCAATGGGGAGGGGGTTGCAATTAGTTTTCTCAAAATATGGATGTGTAGCAGGTGTATAGTTTGGGTATAGCGAGAGGGAGGAACACCCCCGAACCAAGACCCTCCAGCGGCGTTCCTGTAGCCAATCGTTACAACCTGTTCCACAGAAACTTTTAAGGACAGTAATTACATACTAAAAGACGACTGTGGATTACGATGTCAAAGCCTCACACTAGATTTCATTCGAGTGCTCCGAGCTTTGTAGTAAAGTAATTCATAACGATTTTGTTCTCATTTTGCAATTACAACACGTTGTTTCGGCTCTGTTTTTTTTTATTTGGGCTTTATTCTGAAGTGCAGGTACCCCAACTTAAAGGCTTCATATTCTGTGGATTTGCTTCATATTATCTTTGAAGTGAAATTATTTGATCCGTATGAATTTACCTTGTTACAATTCATGGCACTCTCCCATAAATTGTAACAAGACAAAGACATGTGAAGAAATTTTATCGGCCAAAAATAATTTAGCACTCTACCGGTTTAGGCTTGATAAATACATACTACTCCACTGCCTCTCTTTTCACAATGTCATTGTACAGAAGTTTTTCTTTTTTATTTGTCCCAAAGCGACTGTCATGTCACGTATTTTACTAGTTCTGTGTATATTAGAGCTCACAATAAGCTTTCAGCTAACCACCGATTCCACCGCATACTTTAGTGTACTTTATATCACACCGAGTTCGTGATAGATATAGTTTAAATTAAATGAATTATTTGTCGCTTCATTGGAGCATGCATGCGGAGGTGGGCGTGTCCATTTGTATGAAGTGGCGGAATTTAATTGCACCGTTGGACATGCACACATTTTCATTTAACAAATGGGCGTGATGCAGCAAAAAACGTTCATACTATAGGGAAAATTGTTCATTGAGTTATGAAAAACTCACCTTGATCAGTCATGTGTGAACAAATCATTGAAGAAAATTAAATTATATAAGAACTGAAATGTATTATCCGTCACTTTCTCGCAGTATGAATGTGGGGTGGGTGTATAAAGTTGTATGGTGTGCATACAGTTGTAGTTTAATTGCACCGTTGGACACGCCCATATATTATATTTGACAAATAGGCTTAGTGAAGCAAAAACGTTCATACGATAGAAAAAAAATATTCATCGAGTTAATAAAATCATATGCAAACAAATCGGATTTCATTCAGAAAAAAGTTAATTATGTCGGAATTATCTTTCTTTCCCCACTGCCAATGCAAGATATGCGTGTCTCATGTGAGAAGGCCATGAGAGATAGATGTCTATCTCACATGACCCACGTGACCAGCTTATTAGCATATTTAATGAGAATAGGAATATTCAATCATCGCCCGTTCTTCTGTAAACAAACAACACGGTGTCACGTTTCGGAAATATTAGCAGACGAACGTTTGCCGAAGAAAACAGAAATAAAAACACAGACCACAAAACCAAAGAACACTGGACTCTTTTATATGAATTTTTGTGTGAACGCCATTATTAGTGGAGAGAGATGCACGAAATTCCCGTCGAAGAGTTATACGAATACGTTGCAGAATTCACAATATGACGTCGTCGGAATACGTCAATGTTCATTTCGCTACAAATCTTTAACCCCTGTCTTCCCGGCGTTGGAATTTAATTTCACGGTATATACCTGTGGTATATACAGAGCTTTTGTGTGCTCTTTCCGATAAGCAAATCAGTTTTTTTTTCAGAAATGGACAACAGAATTGTTCGATATAGCTGCACGTATCCCTGAATTACTTTTGATGACGTCAGAGTGTTTTGGTGGGGGAGAAAAATTACCTCTGATGGGGCGGATGTGAGACGAGGAAAGCTCACCATCGGGACAAGATATTTGGCCCAGACACTCGGCCAGCCTCGTGTCAGGCCCAGATATCTAGCCCTCGGGTGAGATTTCCCCATCCCACACCCTCACCCACCAGGGATAATAATAGTCACTTTATCGCAGTACATGTATGTATATGGGGAGGTCGTATAAAGTTGAATGTAGTGCGTACTTTAATTGAACTCCCAAAGCTACGGTACTTGTGACAACTCATTTTCGAATTTGGTGACCTGGAAACTCCTAAAGAGACGTCATTCGTTCAAAATGACGTCATGTTTTTGGATTCGACTACATTGTTATTACAAGATTGATGGCATGTTGCAGTTAACGCTTAACAATGAAAGCTATTTTTTGTTCGGCATTATAAAATAATTAGAACGTTTCTTTTCATGTTCTATCGGTCGATAGTACCTGCGTTTGTGTGATTTCTGAAATAAAACCTTCAGCAGCTTCGCTGCTTCAGGTTTTATTTCAGAAATCACACAAACTCAGGTACTATCGACCGATAGAACATGGAACGAAACGTTCTAACATTTTAGTAGCACTACTACATCTTGTCAGCGTTCCGCGACTCTATTTCGATAGTCATAAAGTCCTTCATGTCGTCATCCTGATATTTGGAAATACGAGCTCCTGGGGGCTATGGAAAATCCCTGAAGGAAATCTTACTTCAAGTCCCTCATATTCTCATCTGGGTGTTGAAAGATCACGACCAGTGGTATCCCAATCCTATCGTCCCTACCTTTCAATCACTGTCCATCGGCACCTCATTTTCATCATATGAGGTTATGATGACCATGCGAAAATCCCCAATGATTTATAATCTGTCATCCCTCATATCCTCATCTGGGCATTGAAAGATTATATGTCCCATAGCACTCCACTTCAAGCACCCCAACCTAACAACCACTTACCTTCGGCGCCCCATTTTAATCGTATAAGGGCCATGTGAAAATCCCTCAGTGAGGTATTACCTATCATTGCTCATATCATCATATCGGAAATAGGGATTCTTTAACAACAGATTATCACAGAAAGTGATTCTATTGGGATTCCGTACGTGGGATTCTTCTCGATTCCTTGAAAAGGGGGTCATATTCGGGTTGTTTTGGGTAATTAGATATGCAACATTTCAATCGAACACAACCTCCTAACATATCCCGTCAATTTGGATGGTTCTTTGTCACATAGCAATGACATGCCACAATAGAAACCAAGATGGTGCCCTCCCGTTAAAAAGTAGACGATGGAAACACGTATCATCCCAACAACACGTGCTGCGCGTGCGCACTGATACCACGTATCAATAGTGTGAAGCCGTCAGAACATGGCCGCTTACGCGAGCTACCATGACAACCCAACATGATGTAACTGGGTCACATGACTATGATGTCACATGAGATCACGCATGAGATCATCCCGATAAGGGACGAGTCATACGAGACATACTGCTGATGGAGCATTTGCCTTCAACTAATCGTCCCTAAAGTTCCAATGTGTTCTATGTGCCTACTGGCACATAGAACACATTGGAACTCAGGGGACGCAATGCTAACCTTGCTTATGTGGGGTTAGTATGTTGGAGAGTCTAACAGTTGCTCGCCTATGCTCGGTGATTCTCCCCGGGTATTCCCGCTTCCTCCAACCGTAATACTGTTCGACACGAGGTGATACTAGCTCTCGGAAGTGTCGTTAATCTTCAATAAATAAATACATACCGTAAACAGAGTTCAGTGACTTAAACTTGCCTAAACTCAATTCGCAGAGTGAAACTGGCAAACGCTTTTGAGTAATTATTCCCTCTTCTGGAGTAAAGACATAAATGATCACAACGAGTTATATGTCAAGGATAAAAAACAAAGACATTGTTCACATTTTACGTCAACATTAAAATCAATGATTTTATGTTCCACTTTGCATATTAGACTCAATTTTATGAATGTGCGTCCTTGTTTCACAGGAATGTACAAATCGTCGATATGACACTGATTTCAATTTGCATCGTTCGCATCGACTGTGGACTGTACAGTGTTTTACTACCCCAGCGCTGGCTTCTATAAGTAGAAATGTAGGCCGTTTTGAAGTGCGTGGTTTAGAACTGAAGTACTCAGTGGGCGAATCCTACTTTGTTTCGCGAGCTCTTATGTCATATATACCATTCTTCATCTTCGGGGATCATTTAAAGATTTTTTTTTTGACATGACGCGAATTGTTTGGCTTGTTTATCAAGGTTTCGGGCATTACCAACAACCAGGGTTGTATTTTTGTTGGACAGGTTTATGGACAAAGAAGAATGAAACACTGGAAGAAAATGGCGGTGTTGTTGCACGTAACTCTCGGTCACTGTAATTGAATTACCAAGTAAGTAAAACCCTGGTTCTGAAAGTCGGTAGTATTCGTTTTCTTCGCACCTTTGCGTTAACCAACGAGGAGGCGTTCCTCCCATTGTCAAGTTTTTCTGGAATTGGAGAAGGACTGTTGATTAAATAGAAGCCTATGATTCAGGAACAAATACAATCAACAGGAAACAGGAAAAAGCAGCATCAAATACTGTGAAGGCTGCTTTATTAACGGATGACAACGTTTCGGGTTCAACAAATGTTCTAACAATTGTGTTGCGTCTATTATTCTCGCAATTATAGTCAGGAAAAGCACTGACAAACAGTAATAATAATTTTACCCTCAAACCCGATTTACACAGTTTGGCCTTTGTTTTTGGGGTTTCTTAACTCAAAAATATACAGAAACAAACGATTATTAGTCTGTGTGAAACACACAGACTATTGTTTTTGCACGGTTTCTTTTCCTTTTCTTTTTTTTCTTCTTTTTCTTCTTCTTCTTCTTCTTCTTCTTCTTCTTCTTCTTCTTCTTCTTCTTCTTCTCCTGTCTTCTGTCTTCTCATCACTTTTTTGTCCGCAAGATAACTCGAAAACGAATTGCCCTATCTCGTTGATTTTTGGCATGCTGATAGACAGCCACAAGTTCTCGGCCATCTATGTTTTTCAGATTCCTGGGGTATCAGAGGTGTCTGTATGGGTGTTTTGAAAGTGGGTCACGCCCATATCTCAGGCGTGGTATGACCTACAGACCTGGGACCAACACCAAATGAGTCGACACTCGATGGAGGTTCAAAATATGGGTCAAGGTCACGGAGGTCATCTAGGAGTCATTGAGTGCATTTTTCAGAATTGCTGGAAATCACATTTTTGGACCCCCTAAAGTATTCCTGACGTACACACATGCATTTTGACGTAAAAAAAAGGGGACGTGGCCAAAATGTTTGAAAGTGGGTCACGCCCATATCTCAGGCATGGTATGACGTATGGACCTGGGACCAACACCAAATGAGTCGACACTTGATGGAGACTCAAAATATGGGTCAAGGTCACGGAGGACACCTTGGGGTCATTGAGTGCATTTTTTCAGAATTGCTGGAAATCACATTTTTTGATCATCTAAAGTATTCCTAACGTACACACATGCATTTTGACGTAAAAAAAAGTGGACGTGGCCAAAATGTTTGAAAGTGGGTCACGCCCATATCTCAGGCATGGTATGACGTATGGACCTGGGACCAACACCAAATGAGTCGACACTTGATGGAGACTCAAAATATGGGTCAAGGTCACGCAGGACACCCTGGGGTCATTGAGTGCATTTTTTCAGAATTGCTGGAAATCACATTTTTTGATCCCCTAAAGTATTCCTAACGTACACACATGCATTTTGAGGTAAAAAAGTAGGCATGGCCAAAAAAATTTTGAAAGTGGGTCACGCCCATATCTCAGGCGTGGTATGACGTATGGATCTGGGACCAACACCAAATGAGTCGACACTTGATGAAGGTTCAAAATATGGGTCAAGGTCACAGAGGTCACCTAGGGGTCATTGAGTAAATTTTTCTGAATTGCTGAAAATCAAATTTTTTGACCCCCTAAAGTATCCCTGACGTACACACATGCATTTTGACGTAAAAAAAGTGGGCGTGGCCAACCATTTTGAAGGTGGTTCACGCCCATACCTCAAGCGTGGTATGACCTATGGACCTGGGACCAACACCAAATGAGTCAACTCTCGATGGAGGTTCAAAATATGGGTCAAGGTCACGGAGGTCAACTAGGGGTCATTGAGTGCATTTTCAGAATTGCTGGAAATCACATTTGTTGATTCCCTAAAGTATTCCTGACGTACACACATGCACTTTGACGTAAAAAAGTGGGTGTGGCCAAAATTTTTGAAAGTGGGTCATGCCCATATCTCAAGCATGGTATGACCTATGGACCTGGGACCAACACCACTCGAGTCGACACTCGATGGCGGTTCAAAATATGGGTCAATGTCACGGAGGTCACCTAGGGGTCATTGAGTGTATTTTTCATAATTACTGGAAATCGCATTTTTTCCCCCCAAAGCATTCCTGAGATTCATACATGCATTTTTACGTTAGAAAAGTGGGCGTGGCCAAAAAATTTGAAAGTGGGTCACGCTCATATCTCAAGCATGGTATGATGAATGGACCTGGGACTAAAACCAAATGAGTCGACACTTGATGGAGATTCAAAATATGGGTCAGGGTCAAGGAGGTCACCTAGGGGCCATTAAGTGCATTTTTCATAATTTCTGGAAATCACATTTTTTGACCCCCCCCCCCCCCCCCAAAGCATTCCTGAGGTCCATACATGCATTTTTATGTTTAAAAAGTGGACGTAGCCAACATATTTGAAAGTGGGTCATGCTCATATCTCAATCGTGGTATGATGAATGGACCTGGAACTAACACCAAATGAGTCGACACTTAATGGAAATTTAAACTATGGGTCAAGGTCACGGAGGTCACCTAGGGGTCCGCTTGAAAGAGGTCACCAAAGTCATCAAGTGCGTATTATTCAGAAATACTGGGAAATGAATTTTATTACACCTTAATGCATTTCTAAAGTTTATGAACGTATTTCATCACTCAAATTAGTGGGCAGAGCCAAAAATGTCCATTTCTGATTCGAGTATCGAACCCTTTGAATGCTGGTCACATATATGTCTTTTCTGGTTTCTTATAAATAATTGTTCTGATTCCAGTATGAATATCTGTAAATACTGTTAACGAAAACCCATTTCTGATTTGTTTAAAAATATTTTACTCCTGAAAATAAGCCTCCATAAATTCTCTTTCTGTATAGTTAATTCCTGATACTTTAACCCTTTTCACACAGACTTGAATTTACTGGGTGCAGTAAATTCTGTTTCTCTAGTTCCTTATTGAAATGCTATTGAATCGAGTTGTCAAAACTGCGATCGTGCAAATTGAAGAGCCCTACAGTTAAAACTAGAAGTCCTGTCACGAATTGTGCGCTTATCTAGGCTTAATTGAGCGTAGGAATTGCGCGCAATTGCCGTATCGAATGGCATCCAAAGCACGGCATGGTCTCCAGGTTACTCATAACAAACACAGGCAATGTTTCTCCCAATGGACTTCCGGGTTACCCGGAGGTCCATTGGCTGAAACATTGCTTGAGCACAGGCCATATGTACAGAATTTGATAGCCTTACTATGGTCATAACGCGTAGATTAACGCGCAGACCGGCGTGCTATTCATGCGCATTTCATAACAAGACTTCTAGTTTAACTGTACTGCTGCTTAATTTGAGTGTCACAGTTACATCACCAAAGTCGTCATGGTCATGTCGCGGCTTTGAGTGATATGCAACGTACAAGCCGATGTTGATTGTTATTTTGGCTGTCATGCAAAATGTTTCCTTGGGGGAACACCGTGAGTGCCCCTTCACCAATCCACGCCAACGTGGTGGGTTGGTGGGCAGGGGTCACTAAGTATTCTCTACCAGGACAAATTTGAAGATGTACTTTCAATTGGAGTCATATTATTTGCAATACCACAAATACCAACCGCCAGAAAGTAGTTCAAGAAAGACAACCCTCTTTCCTATAGACGCTAAATTGAGACAAGTGCGAACTCTGAAATCTTTAAATTCGTCATATCATTAGGTGACATGTCTTTGGAAAAAGTTAGGAGGTACGTGACCCCTGTGTTCACTCCCAGGTTCATCGCCGCTCTTCCATATTCTGCAGTCGTCACCAATATTTAATAAGTGTAGTGGTTTTATGTTGCAACAATTATTCATTACTTGCTATTTTCTACTACCAAGCCGGGAGCTCGGTGGCTCATTGGTTTGAGCATTGCGAATCGGCAGCTTTCGCCGACGTAATTTACAAATTTAGCAATTCAAACACAATTAATGTTTCAAAATTTTCAAAAAACACTTCACGTGACATCTCATCGTCGAGCTCGTTCCAAGGAGGGGGTCACATGATATGGTTTGTAGAAATTTTTAGAAAAATTCGAAAAAACAAGAAACAAAATAATAAATTTTGATATAATGTACGTCGGGTATAGGGATCTGCGAATCACAAATGTCTTTTCGAATCGAATCTCGAATCGAATCGTGTCTCTGATATCGACATCGAATTGAATCCCGAATCGAATCTTAAAAGACAAGTTATTTCATATTGCATCAAACGGAAGTTACGGAACACTGTGATGTCCCTTACGCGACGGAGTGAACACCTTAAACACCAATAACTAAATATTCTCTGTAGCACCGTCGCAGAAACAGATAGGCCTATTGTCCATAGTTTTAGTTTTTGAAGGCCTAACTTGTTACTATTCACGTTCTTAAGAACGTTAATAGTAACAAGTTAAGCCTTCAAAAACCAAAACTATGGATAATGTTCTGGGCCAAATTCACACCTTACCTAACAATTAAACATTGTCAATTACTGAAATAAATAGGAATTGAGCCTACATGAATGAATTTTCTAATGACAGTTTTATCCTATTTTTGTTGGAAATGTAACGAATTGAAGTTAGTACGAGAGATTCGAAAAAATCGAATCCTGAGACTGATTCGGGATCGATCTCGAAGCATACGTATGGTATCGATATCGAATCGAATCTCGAATATTCGCAGGGCCCTAGTCGGGTATAGGATTAAACTCACTCGTGATCTGAACGGCATATATACATTAGAGACTAAAGTGAAGCTTAACAAAATGACGACAAACAGAAAGAACTTGGGATTGATACGTAATAAATTTTAATATGTAAAACACCCATGGGGTGAAGTTTGAACACGGTTCTTTCCTGACGTCACATGCAACATTTCACCCAATGGATTTCCGGTTTACACACTGAGATCTTTTGACAGGAACACTGCATTCTCATCTTATATTTTCAAACCCTTTCCCCGACGTTACGTTCACAACCAGCCAACGTTGTTCAACGTATCGCATGTTGAATCGATTCGTACAGGTTCGATGCTTACCCTCGTCATCAACATTGTGTCATTGAACAAGACTTTTCATCCCAATTGTACTGGTGGGAGCGCGGTAACTCGCCAGTGTCGAAGGGAACGCCACGCAACTTTTTTCAGATCATATGTTTTGCGTCCCCTTTCCACAGTTAGATGGATAGATATAAATATGGGGTTCGGAGATGGTGTATTGAAGTGGGGACCTCGTCTCTAGGCATATATCGACGAGTCCGTTCGGACGAGTCGATATATTATTTGACCCCCAGGCGAGGTCGGGTCTTCAATACACCATCACAAACCTACATGGTGGAAATAACCAGTTTATCTAAAAAAGTCTTCCTTTTCTTGACTTCTGCAAAATAAAGGGATTGGGTGCAGTTTTTAACGGCGTCTGCCTGTACGATCAGTCAGCGTCTATGAGTTGATTTTTTTTTTATAAATGAAGATCATTACGTCAAGGTATTGCGTTCATATGCTGTGCATGCGGTTATCCTCATTCATTTTTCTACTTGTACGATAACAGCAAACGTTTATAGCATTGTTTAAGCTGTGGGTTTCTTTGTTTTATTTTTTATCTTTAATGCACAACTCGATGCCAGTTGAATGCGGGTAAAAATGTTCTCTTTCTCAATCGAATGGTCGCACATGCGGTTGCAGTCCTCAATACATATTTGTTCTTTTGTCTTAACATGTTTACTTGTATTGGGGGAAATACGTTCATATTGTAAGGTAAATGTTGGTTATTACCACCATGAAGAGATGACAGGAAGACAGTCATAAGGCTATGTCATTCCCCACAGTATACATGGGGGATGACAGGAAGACAGTCATAAGGCTATGTCATTCTCCACAGTATACATGTGTACATCTACCTTTATTTATTTGTAACCTTGTTTCTTTCCTTTGTATATGTATGCTGTGAAATAAATATTGAATTGAATTGAATTGTGGGTTTCCGAGATGGTGTATTGAAAACAAGACTGAGGCATATATCGACAAGTGAATTAGGATGAATCGATATATGACCCACAGGTGAGGTCAGGGCTTCATTACACCATCTCAGAAACCCACATGATGTTAATAACCTTCATGTATTCAATGGCAATTTGTCTGTGGGTTTATATTCGAGAATAGAATTTTGGAAGCGGTACCTCCTTGAACTCTTCTTCTGTCATCATGTCTCTTGTACAGGAGACCTGATGATAAAAGAAGAGTTCAGTAGGGCTGCACGGTATTCGAAACTGAATACCGGTATCGGTATTCAAAAAATACCGTGGTATACCGGTATATCGAAAGGCTGTTCAGATATCAGGACACACGTACCATAATCGCGACTTGATCATTCACAATCAGAACAAATCAGCATGTTTTGGTGATACAGTTCAAATAAACTCTTTACCCGACGCAGACGATATTAAAATTTATTTTTTTAAATACTGTTTATCGATTTTTTAAAAAGAATATTCAACAAACTCATATCAAGTGACCCCTCATTGGAACGAGCTCGTCGAGCTCGTTCCAATGAGGGGGTCACATGATATGATTTGGTTGAATTTTTTGGAAAAATAATATTTGTTCAACTGTGTATTATCCGGGATGATGCGGCCAATATTTTAGATACAGGGATAATATTATTCGTTCGGGACTACAATTGAAAAACCCAGGACATCTTGAAAATTGAACTGTGGGTAAATAAATAATGACGATAAACCGATATTTTTGCAATTACATCTTGACTCTAGGCATAATCGACGAGTCTATCAGGACGAGTCGATATATCATCCAGAGGCGAGGTCGAAACTTCAAACCATCTCGGAAACTCACATGGTGGTAATAGCCAATTTATCTTACAATATCCCTCCCTTTCTTGACTCATTCGCATAATGAAGGGGTCGGGTACAGTTTTTGACAGCATCTGTTTCGACAATCAAACAGCGTTTACGAATTAATTGATGAGTGAAGATCGTGACGTAATGGTATTACGCTTTTGATCTGTGTATGACGTAATCCAAATTCATTGTTGTACTTGTACCATAACCACTGACGTTTATAGTTTGTTTCAACTCTGTGTTTCATTCTTTTATTTTTCATGGTTATTGCATGGTAGAGCTATTTGTCAAAGAATTAACTGGACTAATGTATTTCGTTGATCTGGTGATTTACTTATCAGTTAATCACTATTATTAAAAACAGTGTGCTCGACATGTATAATGATTCGATGCCAATAGAGTGCAGGCAAAAACGCTCGCTTTCTGAATCGAGTGATCACCCGTGCGTATCCTACCCTCAATATAGATTTGTATTTTTTTTTATTTGTTTATGGGAAATATGTTCTATTGTATTATGGGAAATATGTCCCTGCCGTAAGATTAATATTGGTTATTATCACCATGTGTTTTTCCGAGATAGTGTAATGAAATCGAGACCCCGTGTCTGGGCATATATCGACGGGTCCGTTAGTGCGAGTCGATATATGACCCAGAGGCGACTTCGACGCACCATCTCGGAAACTCGCATGATGGTAATAACTAATTTATCTAATAATATTCCTCCCTTGTTTGACTTGTTCATATGATGAAGTTTTTAATGGCTTTGACAATCATTCACCGTCTATGAATTAATTTAGGAATGCAGATCATGCCGTAATCGTATTGCGTTCTTTCGCTGTGAACGTTGCAATTCCCATTCATTATTCCACTTGTACTATAACCGCTGAAGTTTAGTGTTTCAGCTGTGACTATCTTTGTTTTAATTTTCATGCTTAGCCCATGGAAGCCTTATATAAAAATGTCATCAATGTAAAAAAATGATCTAATCTAATTTATTTCGTTGAACTGGGGATTTATTTATCATTTAATTACTGTAATAAAAAAAAATGGTGGCAGCAGACTGTGTAATAACTCGATGCAGGTAAAAAAAATCTCTTTCCGAATCGAATGATAGCATGTGCGGTTGCTACCCTCAATACTGGTTTGTATTTTGTCTAGACGTTGTTGCATGTATTGGAGGACATACGTTCTTGCTGCAGGATACAAATTACCCACGGCCATTTTAATCAACATTCAATTATCATTATTACTATTTAACCGTTGTCTGACATGGATAGCAGACGATACTTGCAGAGCAATTCTACAAAAACTAAACATTTTCATCATTTCAACAGAGTTTTTTGAGGTTTTGGGGTTTTCTTTGTTTTTTGGGGGGTGGGGGCATATACACCGGAAAGTGTTTTCCAAGTGATAGCATTCCTACTGTTGGTGGGAATGTTCAAGTATCTGACATGCGTGGATTGCGATGAAAAGTGGGGGGAATTGCTATGTTTTATTTTCAGATGAGCGCGGCGTCACATGGGTACCTGGGACACGTGTACCGCTGTACCGAATTGTTACTTTGTCAGAGTCCATTTGTAGGTCGGATTTCTCAGCAATTTCATCTTCAAAATGATTTCCGTGTACCAAATGAAGCCAAAAAGAGTGAAAGAAACGGACAGAGACTTTCAGGTAACTTCCCATCAACAATCAGGCGACTCCATTTCTCTGACATATTGTCAAAGCTAACCCCTGATTACCGTTTTTTTTAAACATGGTACATAAGGAATCCCTGGCAAACTTAAAACGGGTAAGCGATACCTTGAATGCAAACATGCCATCGCAATTTTGGATTCCACACTCTTTCTTGAAATTCATGTAGTCCCTTTAATATTAATACCACGGGACGCCGCCCATCCGAATATATATATTTATGTCTCCGTTGTCACTGCCTTCTTCCTAACCCTTTGAACACTGGTGGTATCTTCCATGTGCGTTCAATGGCAGCAATTGGGAGAGTCTATAATCATGATATGGGAGTAGACCAATCAATACTTTCAACGTGCAGCCTTGAGGCTGCAAGTTGAAAGTATTAATTGATCTACCCCACACATTCACTTGACAGCCATTCGACGTAATGAAATGACGATGTCTTCTATTATATTCTTAGGCCGAAAAAGCAGCCTCTCGGGTTCAGAGGGTTAATTCCGCGCTTGCGCAGGGTTTATTCTAGTGACCTCTAATTGAGGCGAGTGAGTTCAATGGACGAGCTCACTATGGGGTGGGTTGGGAATGTAGAAAGAGGTAAAAGTTGCCCTGGAAAGCAGTCGGTCGCAAAGACTGGTTATAAAACTTGCGTTTTTTGTACATTGATTCCCAGATTCAGTTGCAGAAGTGAAATTCCATGGGAGAGCATTCTTGTGTTTTGTTTAAGGTTCTGTTTCACACAATACGTCTTTGTTCCAACCTAAAATATATGTACATGTATTCGTGAAGAAACAAAAATCTCAGATACGTATTTCATTGTTCACGTTTACCTTCGGCAACACTCCCTATGATCGATTTTGTGGTAGAATATTTTTTGCCGGCATATGCTCAAAATCACGTTTTTTGCACCAGACGACCTCTTTGTTATGGCCTGGATGTGATACCCCATCATATTTTATGATAAAGATATCGGATCTCGCAGCAACTAGTAAACTGCTCCATGCTTATCTGATTAGATCTGAAAGTGCGCTACAACACAACTCATCGTGACTTGTTAGAATGGACTTTCGCGTGACCACTGTCGTAAATGTGTGCGAAAAGTTAATTCTGAGAATATAAAGATACTTGTATCTTGAAAATCAATTCACATTTCTGATGGACATTGATCACGTTGTCTCGCATGTATTTCTGCACTGATTGACTTTTTTAGTTCAGAGGTGAAAGACATACTGACGATGGTTGTTTCGGTATAAACATGGAAATATAATTTCAAATTCGTATGCAATCCTTTCGAATTCATACAATATTTAAATATTTTTTTTTCTTCTTCATGCTCCGATAAATGGAGTTGAGTTGGGTCGTCGGTCGGGGAATCGAAGCTCCGAGAAAACTGAAGTGGGTTCGAATTTAATTCCCCCGCCAAAGCACGGTGGCTCCGTGTGTTAAGGATGTGTTGCACTGATGGTCCACTGAAGTCAGGGACGTCGCTAAGTAGAATGGAGGGTGGGGGGGGGGGGGGGGGGGGTGGAGGGATGACGCTCCTAATAATATTTTCGAAACGGACATTTTCGTTTGGATTGGATTCGTAGATATCGATTTGCTCCTGTTGGTAATCATGTACTGTGTTGAAAGGCTAGATTTCATATTTTTTTATACATGCGTTCGATCATATAAATGGAGGCCTGTGACATCCGATTGTTGGGGGCTCATTAGTACTGAAATGGTTAACCGGATAATCGGTTAGAAACCAGTTAGCTACCTAACCGATTAGAAAAACCGTCAACAGGTTATCCGAAATATCGAGAGTGATCGTCATTCCACGTTTAAAGCATAGTAAATAATCCGCTTCTCCTTTGTGATAGATTACACATCGAAGGTATACATTGAGAAATAATCGACTTTGGCGTTCAGGACTTCGTTAATGGTCGGCAGTTTCCGTGAGTAATGAGTAATCTCTGAAACTATTCCGTGGTATGTATACAAACGAACGTCGTCGAGTACTCGACAACGTTCGTTTGTATGCACACAACGGGATAGTTTGAGAATACTGCTTTCCAATTCCTACAGTTTTGATCCTATATTTGATGAAATAATGGCCACGGATAACCGGATATTATCCGGTTATAGCTCTTGGTTAGTCGGTTACGAAAATGAGCCAACCGTTTCAGCCCTTGGGCTCATTATGACCAGTCTGGAGTGCCGGTACGGTACATGTTATATAAATAAGATGTTGCTTATCAACTACTACAAGTATATTTCACCAAGCTTTTTACAATTATCCCGACTAATAAAATATTACAACTCCATAATCAAGGGATTTCTTCGAGGAAGGCATGTCTTGGTAATGTAGTTGGAATATTTTATCTGTTGGGATTATAAATAAAAAAAATCTTATAGATAAATAAAATACTGGTTAAACCTTTACCCAACGTAACGGTCAGAACCGACTAGCGCTATTCACGAAAATCACAATTCAATTTTCATTATTTTTTCATTTTTTTGTCTCAAAACCATAGCTTATGAGCCCTCATTGGAACGAGCTCGTTGAGCTCGTTCCAATGAAGGGTCATAAGCGATGGTTTTGACGCAAAAAGTAAAAAAAATAGTTATTCAAGAATTTTATTTGCAAGTGTCGTCTGCTTTTCGTGTTATTTATTTGGTGTTTAAGGTCACATATTTCTGCACAATGGCTAATCATGACCTCGACAGTTTTACGGGTGGAGGAAGCCGGAGTACCCGGAGAGAACCACCGAGCAACGGCGAGCAACTGTCAGCTCCCCAACATACTAACTCCACACTAGCAGGGTTAGCATTGGTTGAAGACAGTGCACCATCGACGTGCACTACGCCTTAGTGCACAACGTCACCGTGCCCCCACGTGGGCAATGGGGTGAAGTGTCTTGCCTAAGGACACAACGCGGTCGCCGCAGGTGGGATTCGAACCGAGAACCTCTCGGCTTGCAGCCTGCACCTCTACCTACTGAGCCATCGCGCTCCCCAGCGCTATTCATAAAAGTCACAATTCAATTTTCAATATTTTTTTTCATTTTTTAGTCTCAAAACCATAGCTTATGAGCCCTCATTGGAACGAGCTCGTTGAGCTCGTTCCAATGAAGGGTCATAAGCAATGGTTTTGTCACAAAAAGTAAAAAAAAATAGTTATTCAAGAATTTTATTTGCAAGTGTCGTCTGCTTTTCGTTTTGGCATTGTACGTTTATTCATTTTATTTTAATATACTGACGGAAAAAAGAAACGCAAGTTCAGTTTTGGTAATAACATTTTTTAATCCGTAGATCAAATGCAGTAAACTTGGTCACAAGCAACCTCAGTGTACTGTCTAAAGAGTCTTTGGTTGAAATTCAGTTAACCATGACCACGTAAGATCGACGCTGCATGCTTCCAACAGATTTTTCGACAAAGCGAGCTCTCCCTCGTGCTGTGGGCTTGAAACCCATGCCAAATCGAAGTTTTGAACATTACACATCGATTGCACAACATTTCATTTCAACTCGATTGAAAAGCAAAATGCCGCGAATGTCTGAAGTTGATAGGGGGTAGGGCTATTGCTCTGATTAAGCAGGGCCAATCGCAACGTCTCGTCGCCCAGCAGTTGGGGGCCCATGAGTCAACGATAGCTCGTTTGGTTGCGCGTCTCGGAGACATAGGAAGATTAGCTGACCGTTCCAGGAGCGTAGGTCCGCGCGTTACGTCGCCACGTCAAGATAGAGACCCACGTCCCTCACACCACCGTAACTGATTCTGACGCCGATGGGGACGGAAAGTCAGGTTGTAGACACACATGATCACCGAGAGTGTCCAACAACAGTTAAGAATCGGTTGCCGGAGTTCAATTTAAGGCCACGACGTCCCTACGTTGGTCCGCAACTTACACCAAGTCGACGTTGATTGCTATGGTTGCGGACACATGCACAAGATCTGTTTCATTTGGCCCACTGGAGACGTGTGTTATTGACTGACGATCCTCGGTTCACGCTTTACAGGCCAGGTGGACGACCATGTTGCTATCGACGCCGAGGTGAGCGATATTCTGACGCGTGCATTGAGGAAAACGACAGATTCGGGGGTGAGCCTGTTATGGTTGGGGGAGAGGCGGATATCTCGTGGCGTGAAAACACCTCTCGTGGTCGTCCAGGGCAATATTGCAGCCGTAAGATGTTAGGATCAGGTCCTCGTGCCGAAAGTCCTTGCTCTCATCCATGCGCGTAACTTTACGTTGCAACAGGAAAATGCGAGGCTGCACGTTGCTAGGGGTTGTCGTGACTTCCCCAACCAACACAATGTCTCAGTTCTCGATTGGCCACTCTACAGTACAGATTTGTCCCCGATCGAGCATTTGTGGGGCGAGTTGGACAGGAGGGTGAGGAAGTGCGTCAACGTCCAAACAGCTCACGCAGGCCCTTCTACACGAGTGGAATAACATCCCACAAAGGACAATACACAACTTGGTGGGGTCAATGGTAAAGAGTGTTAGAGCAGCGACTGAAGCCCGGGGTGGGCACACCCGCTATTGATTTTGATCAGCAAATGGCGTGGGGTACCCATGTTTGAACGTTAAGACAGCAAAGCTCGTCAAAATTTAATCAATAATGAAGAAATACATCAAAATCCAAAGAATAAAATAATTATCCATAACACATTCGAAATATTTACCACAGAATAGAACTTGCGTTTCTTTTTCCCGCTAGTACATTAATACTGTTAACCAACACTTTTTCTGCAAAAAAATTGTGAAAAATAATAACCAAACACCAAAAACGTACCGATACAGTACTTGTAGAGTGGATTGCCTCTAAAACACCCGTGGAGTGGATAGTCCACCCTGTTCTTTTCCAAAATAGCGGGTGTGTCGAAATGCAATGCAGAACTGCATAGAACCACATAGAACCCCATAGACACTATATAGAACTACATAGAAGTAAACGAAAGAACACGGTACATATTTACATTTTGAAACGCGCAGACCCGGCACTGTGATCCACAAAAGCAGACAGAAAATTTCGAGCGGATCACAACTGGCTCGCGATTCGATTGAAATGTTCTCTCCACATTTTCCCCCAAGGCACTCTAAACTCTCATCTATTGAAAAATGAAATGCGAGAAAATTGCATTCTAGATTCTATATTTTAACTGACCCCCACCCCCACCCCACCCCCCACCCTAACACACACACACACACACACACACAAATAGATAATAAAATATTGCAATAAAAAATAATAGTAATAAATAGATAAATAAATGAAAAATAAAAAT
Source organism: Pictodentalium vernedei (assembly GCA_031216915.1). Lineage (NCBI taxonomy): Eukaryota > Metazoa > Mollusca > Scaphopoda > Dentaliida > Dentaliidae > Pictodentalium > Pictodentalium vernedei. Next base: position 117,650,669 of record CM062294.1, on the reverse strand, counting down.
AAATCAATTTGTCTGAAAAAGGAGATTTGAATGTAATAAAATGGACTGTGGATTTCGTCCCCCTTTCGGCTTTTAGTTGGGACCATAAAAGGATTTTATCCTGAGAGTTCGTGGTTTCGACCTTGTCGGTTTTCTTTTGGTGACAGTCGGGGACGTGGCTAGAGGCTTTCGATTTTTTGGGGGTGGGGGGGGGGGGGTAGGGTAGTGAATTCCTAACTAGGTGGAGGGGTGTTTCCCCTCCCGGTCCCTCCCCCTAGTTAGAAATTAATTACAGAGAAAAAATTAGAAAATGAAGGCATGGAAGCTGGCATAAAATTGATTCCAGTAACTGGAATGGCAATCCATTTATGAAAGAATTATCAGGTTATTATTATTTGGTATTATTTTGGGAATTGAATATGTGTTAAACAAATACTCAAGCTGAGAACTTTGAGCAATTCACACTGTCTTAACATTAAATCAGATCTGATGCAGGAATGATCACTTTTTGATGTTTCATCATTTTGTAACTGTGAATGATGGAATAACTCAGGATAACGATTTAACATGATGTGACTTTCTTGAAGAGTATTTCGAGGATTTTTTGTCACAATAAGTAAAAGTACTATAGACATCTCGTACCGATTGACATCATGCATACTTATGAAGCTCGATATTACGTACACTATAGTTGCAAATAGTAACAGTTGGAATTTGAAAAGTAAAGGAGACATCAACAAAGAAGCTCTAAAATGCAGATAGATTTAATTTCCAACTACTCATGACTTGTCCTCCGAATTTCCAACTTTTGGAATTTTTGCCAGAATTTTTTTTTTTTTTTGTGGGGGGTCGACACACCCCTCTGTCGCTCCGTCCCTGGTGACAGTATGGTAAAGCTTGTACAAAATTGGCTAAAGTTCAACTTTACATCGATCTGGATGAGTATTCTTATCTATCAGGTTACAAAGTTCTTCTTGAAATTTGGCTGTTGGATCAGATTTAACGATTTCATAATAATTAGCATCATCTAATTGCCTGCATCATTCCGCTATTTAGTAAGAAGTATCCTGAAGGGACAAACTTTTTTCCAGATCCGGATTCGTGACTTTTTCCGGATCCAAATCCGGATCCGGAAAAAAAGTCAAAAATAGTTTTCATTTTTTTCCATTGTTCGGCACATTTCATGGGGTTTCTTTGAGTTACAGATAAATGATGCAAGTCGCGATTAAATAAGATGGTTTTATTTTTATTTTAGACTTGATATTAAAATAGTTTAACAAAAAAAAACATGCAAATGTCATAAACACAAGTTTTTTACTGCAGCAAGTTTAAACAAAATGATGTCAAACATGAGGCATTCGGACTAGCTCCATTAATTTCAAGACTAAATTCCCCATACCCGAAAATGGCGCTTGTCCCAAAATTTACTATAGGAACGCACATTGAAAGCCGGATTATTATCGCCCCAAAAGGCTGTAACTTATAGCCCTCTTTTCAATGTTTAGAACCCAATTTAACCACAAAGCCACGAGTTAGGTAAGACAACGGAAAAGAAACTTTGTATTACCTGTGTGTACTGCCAGTCAGCGAAGCGACCTTTCTTCCACAGATCATTTAAAAATGAAAGCAAAATCAATACTTTGTGACCAGGGTCATTGGCATTCTGTTCTCGCATCAGAAGTATCAAATATGAATGTATGATCTGTAATATAACACGGTACACTTAATAATGGGAAAATAACGAAATGACAAAATGATCAGATTCAGTGTCTTGACATCCATATTTGTGTGGTTTTATTATAAACTATTGAACATTGAGACTCCCCCCCCCCCCCCACACCCAAATAATACTTCCTTCTGATTCCCCTGAGAATCTCTCTCCCTCTTTATTTCTCCCCCCCCCCCCTCTCTCTCTTTTTCTCTCTCTCTCTCTCCCGCTCTCCCCCTCTCTCCATCTCCCTCCCTCTCTCTCTTGATACCCTCCCCACACACATAATATTTCCTTCCGATGCCCCTGACAATATCTCTCAGAGTTCAAGGGTGAAAATAATTCAATCTGGCTACTCCCCCCCCCACACCCCCCCAATATGGCCTGGATCAGATGGGGGGGGGGGGGGGGGCGCCTCCATCAATCCGTTCATAAATTGTAAACTTATGACTTTGACAATTTGTTCATCTGTGAAGATTTACTGTCTTTTCTGGACGGAAAAGCAATCGTTATCGAAAAATCAATCGTTATAACATATACGACTGGGCGCCGATGAATGCCCCAGATGCAAGAATTGTGCGCCTTCTTCTACTGCACCCCCTCCCCCCTCCCCCACGAAAATCTAAATTGTATCCAACTTCTGTCAAATTAGAATTCAGGGCAATTAATTACGTAATCCTCACCTGCACCCACCCCAACCCCCACCTCCAAATAAGATAAAACATTATCAACATTGTAATTACCAGATGTTTCTCTTTCATCATATGGAAATACATAAACTTCTCTCCCTTTTGGTAGGACTGGTGGAAGCTTTGAAACTTTGCCGTCGTCAATGTCACGGATAATATCTTCTAAATCTTGTATTGTAAGAGTGTCCTCCTGCAGCATATAAGCCTACGCTGCCTCCATGACAGTTGGCTGAGAATGAGCAAACAACATTAATATTAATAACACTTTGGCCGGCCGCTGATTTGTCGCGGTTCTCGGATGAGAAGGCCTTGGTTACCCCAGTACTCCCAACTGACTCCCTATTCCCACCCCTCTTCTTTCCTCCCAACACTCGGAGACGAACTGCTTGTAGGGCTGAAACGGTTGGCTCATTTCCGTAACCGACTAACCGAGAGCTATAACCGGATAATATCCGGTTATCCGTGGCCATTATTTCACCGAATATGCGATCAAAACAAAAGGAATTGAAAAGTAGTATTCTCAAACTATTCCGTAGTGTGAATACAAACGAACGTTGTCGAGTACTCGACAACGTTCGTTTGTAAACGCACTACGGAATAGTTTCTGCGGTAACTCATTACTCACGGTAACTGACGATCATTAACGAAGTCTTGAACGCCAAAGTCGAGTACGTCTCAATATATACAAAGCGGCTTCGATGTGTCATCCATCACAAAGGAAAAGTGGCAGATTTACTACGTTTTGAACGTGGAATGACGATCACTATCGATATTTCGGATAACCGGTTGACGGTTTTTCTAATCGGTTAAGTAGCTAACTGGTTTCAAACCGATTATCCGGTTAACCATTTCAGTACTAACTGCTTGATGACATCCCTAGCCCCCTTCTTCACAATCTCTCCGATTAGCATATTAACCCTCTCCTTTGAGTCTCCAACTACCCACAAGTCCTTCATTCTATCATCCCACTTCCCCATTATACTCCCAGTGAATCTTATTCTTTTAGACGGGTATTTTGGGAATTCTAGAAGAAAGTGTTCCAGGGTATCCACCACGCCCAAATTACACATCTGGCACTCCTTTTCACTGTTTCTCCCAATTTTCCCCCTCAGCTCCAGGGACCGCGACCTCAGCTTGAACAACAGTGACCCCCAAAGATGCCATCATGGTATTATTCAAAACCAGGCTTCTCTTTATCACACAGGCCTCCCAAAGACCTCTTTGATTTGACCCCCTCTCGTCAATTACGGTTACAATCCTCCATGACCATTTCTCTGACGATTGTTTTTACCCTGGTTTGCCCCAACGTCTAGGTACGAGATCTCTAATAAGTAGTTCTCTACTAACTCCCTCGCTTCGACCATCCACCCCGTCTTGATATTTGAGTTGACACTTCTCAGAAACAATACTTTACACCATCGGCTATCTGGGAGATTTACCAAATAATTAAGATAACCGAGTTTCAATAGGTCTATCCTGTCCTTGATCCTCATCCACCCAAGCTCGCCCCTGATTGCTTCTAGCGCTGCGGCGTCCTTGATCCTCATCCACCCAAGGTCGCCCCTAATTGCTTCTAGCGCCGCGGCATTACTCGACTCCGTTATCCATCGGCCTGCATCGTTCTGCAATGTTTCCAAGCTCTTTACGGCCGTCTGATTTGGGGTTACCACTTCCGTACTATATGATATACCATTTCCGAAATGGTTTTCCACACGAAAACCTTATTGAAACTGTTTCTCCCTATAAGTTTCATTTGGGTAAGGATTCGCTTCCCCTTCAGAAGCAATTTATTTGTGTGGTTTAGGTAGATGCCTCTTCCTGTGAGGTTTATATTTACCCCCAAATACTCGTAGTTACCTGTCTCTCCTATGCTAAGAAGTTTGCTGCTACCGACATATCGCCCGGGCGGAATGGTTTTAGCGCGCCGAAGGCGCGAATGGACGCTGTGGGGCAAGCCTCTCTCGACCCTCAGTGACTGTTTGTGATCTGATACTTTCATGTCTTTGGCGTGTTGAAGGAGGAAAAGGTTCGGGTGCTTGGCAGTTGTCCCTGGATAGGGTGTCACCAACATATCGGATCAAATGGTTTCGCGCGCCGAAGGCTCGCAGGGACGGTTTGAGGAGCAAGCCCCTTTCGACCCTCTTTAGCTGTGGAATTTTTGTAGTGTCAAGCCGTGGTAAAGGAGAAGTTGTGGGTAGTTAGCGGCGCTTATGTCTTTGCTTCTTTTTCAGAGGTGGAGGTTTGGAAGGAGAGACATTGGCAGTTGGTGTTGTTGGTGGGCTCTCTGATGGTGATTGGTGAGGTTTGTAAGGTCTGGTCCTGGCCGAGTGGTTGTGGGTGATTGCTGAGGCTTTTGTTGTTGTAGGTTTCTGGCGTCTATTAGTTTTCTGGTTTCTTCTACTTGTTGGAGGAATAGTTGGTATTTCCTGCCCATTTGTTGCTTGTGAAGGTCCGCTTGTATCTTGTTTTCCCGTATTATGTTGTCCAGTCAGTCGTCCGCGTCCTGGTATTTTGGTTCTGAAGGAAGAGGCGAGTGGGGATCAGGAAGAGGCGAGAGGGCAGCTTCCATTTCCACCCCTGTCTCCACAGGCTCTTCCACATCCGACAACTCCGCTGGGGAGCCGGCAGTATGATGGGGCTGTCTGTGGGAGTGGGAGGGGAAGTGTTGGCCGCCTCCAGCTCTTTCTTTTCCTCGCCGTTCTCTTTCTTCATCTCCAAAAATGCTTCCAAGCGTCGGGCATCCCTCCGCTTGGTGGACGGGTACTTTCTCCTCGGTTTCCTTCTCTTTTCAGGGCCTCCAGACCCCCTTGGGTGAGGACCAGTGTGAGAGGGGATTCTCTCACTAAAGGTATTACCTCTACCCTTGGTGGGTTGTGTGATCTTTTCTTGTCTGGAGAATTCCAGTGTCAGATAGACGATCTCGCCCTTCTCCTGGATAGTCCAGGTGATGGGACGAGAGACGCCCAGAGCTGAAATGGTGTTTTACAGTCTTGCTGGTAATTCAAGTGCTCCCATGTTGTTGTTGCTGAGGTGCTCATGCTCTGAAGTCAGAAGTGTGAATGTAGATGGATGATGGATGATTATCGATGACCAACATATCGATGAATGAATGAATGAAAGGTTTTAGCGCGCCGAAGGCGCGCAGGGACGATGTGGGATTTACCAATCCCTTGCGACCAGGTTAACCTTATTTTATTTCACTTGCATCACACAGGCCTAGCTTCCTATTGCCTAAAATGGGGTCTGAGGTGGTATGCACGCGGTTAGAATTTCCGGCAGATTACGTTGGAGTGATAGATTGTCAATAATCAATCCCTCAAAGCCATTAAGACTATTAGAGAGTGGGCTTTATTCGGTCCCAGCTTGGCGATGGTAGAGGTTTGATTTCCACCATGGTGGCGAGTCAGAATATAATTTTGTGCGATGGCAAATTTAAGGGAAGAAGAGAAAAGAAAACCAAGCAGCAACGCCGGTTTGGTAGCGGCCCTGGTATATGACCATAGCGGTTACAAAAAAGGAGTGGAGAAAGCTCCAGCAGTTTAGTTTTGAAAAACCGGGAGTCACCCATCAAGTCTTCTGGGAGATAGGGTGCCGTATGTGATTATGAGGTAGCTGGTTATCCTTCGGGATTTCCAAATGACCTCTCCACCCCCACCCCACCCCACCCCCACCCCCAAAAACCCCTAAATAAATAACAAAAAAGCCCTTCAAAGGGCTGTTTGCCGGCAAGATTGTTTCAATCCTTGCCTTGGTTTTATTTAGGTTTTCTGCACATCTTTACATGAGGATTGTTTCAATCCCTCATAGTTTGTCATTCAGTTTTGGTCGTGTGTCTGATGAGATAGAGGAGGTAGGAAAGAAGATAGAGAGATGGAAATTAGAGCAATTCGGTTTTTAATTTACGACTGTCCCGTCCATGGCGACCACTGACATCTGGATGGGGAAGCCAGCATTATATCTCGAAATTTATATCTCGGGAGGGGAGACCCGGTAGCAGGTGGAGATTTTCCTCGCTGTTTGCAACTCCCACTGGTAACAGAGGCAAGCTTTCGTGGTGTCTTCTCATTTGATCAAATCTCATTTGATCAAAACCCAGTTGGTCAAATCTCAATTGGTCAAATCCCAGTTGGTCAAATCCCAGTTGGTCAATAACATTTTGAAAATTTTCTGAGATTTATGGGGAGGTGGAGATGTCAAATAAATAGAATAGAAAACAAATCTTAATAACTTTTCATATTTATTAACCATTTTTCTTTATGTGGTAACTATATTCAACATGTTTATTAGAAATTTCAGAACATGATAGGTATAGTATATAGGAATATATATATAAGACTGGCTGGCTTGATGAAGGTGTTAGATTGGTGAGACATGATCAGTAGTCAGTAGAGTACGGTAATTGTGCTATTAAGTTAACTCTTTTAAAATACCGACATATGATTGTAATCACTTTTTTTATATTTGAAGAGAAACTGAAGAAATATATAGATTTAGATTTCATTTGAAGTATGAAATCAAAGAATTTCAACGATTCTTTAAAAAATAATTTAAAAAACTTTCTATTCTACCCACTCTGACAGCTTTTCTACATAGCCTGGGTTTCTAAATCCGTATAAACTGAAGAAAATATTCTTGTTAAAACAGCTAAACCTCTCAGTATACAGTAGACACATTCGATTCATTTCATTTATTCACTTTTAACCATTTACATGGTGTAAAGCAAGTGTCAACACAGAGAAATTTTAATACACTACATGTCCGGGCAGTCCATATATATACATGTGCTATACGTGTAACCTCTCCAGCGATGTATGTCGATTGTTCTAAAAACACTGACAGTAATGATCATTAAGGCAGAAAAGAGCCAAACCTTTCAGTATACAGAAGACCATTGTTATAAAAACATTGACAGTAATGGTCATTATAGCTGAAAGCAGGCCAACTTCTCAGTATACAGTAGAATATTGTTATAAAACACTTGCAGTAATATAACAATAACATGATTTTGAAGGGCATTATGGTTCATTAGCGGCCCTGCAGCAATGATGAACAGCCCGAGGGTTTATTAAAGGCCAGAGACGAAGTCGAGGGCCGTTAATAAGCCCAAGGGCTGTTCATCATTGCTGCAGGGCCGCTTATGAATCATGATGCCTGACAACAATCATGTTATTACTATTATTACCACTCCCTGTTACAGCTAACCGCAGGAGGGATTGCTGGAAGAAATAATCACTAAAGTCGGTTCGATATTTCTGTTTCGATCGTGCGTTCGACTTCAGTTCAGAAATACAAAGGGACGTCATCCGAATGGGAGTACTTCATTTGAGCATGGAATCTAAAAATAGCCGGGCCGCGGGCCGTTAATGGCTATTTATACCATTATCGCCCGCGGCCCGGCTCCGTCGAATGACGTCACTGAAATTATGGAGTTTTAATGGCCCTCCAAACTTATGTTAATCGACTAGTAACTTATAGATTGAGTGGTAATAATGGTAATTAAGGCAGACTTGACAACTAAGCTTCAATACGAGCTGGAAATATCACAAGCAAAGGTGAAAAAAAGTAAAAAAAAGTTTGAAAAATCCATTACAGAAATACATTGCAAATACTTATAAAATTTTTAAAAAGTTGTTGACAACTGGGATTTGGCCAACTGGGATTTGACCAATTGAGATTTTACCAACTGGGATTTCACCAAATGAGATTTGACCAAATGAGAAGAAACCGTTTTCGTGCGTATCGTGCCACCCACAGCCAGTTCTGAATTTTTGTCACCGAGTGCCTGGCTCACCCCATCGAAATGATGTAATCTTTAACCCTTTCGATGTATACGCCCCAAATTATTTAGCTTTCCTATTGAGGACGCGATGCGCATTTAGTTCAATTATTAATTCGCTGTCTTGAAGTCTATTTGGAGTTTTGCTTTGAAGATCTTTTAAGCGCATTGCTATAGTGTCTATTTTTGCTATCTCGTGAAGTTGTTTTATCGATGTCCACGTGGGCTTGCGCAGAGCCACGAGCAAGGCATGATTTTGGACCCGCTGTAGTTTTTCAATGTTCGTTTTATTCGGGTCACTCGTTATTATGGCCCCATACTCAAGTACTGGGCGTATATATGATTTGTAAAGCTTGAGGGGAACTTTTTTATTGGCTCCTTAATTTTTACATCTAATCATTTTCAGGAAATTGATGCGTTTAATGGCTTTGACAATGATTGAGTTTACGTGATTGTTTAGATTGAGACTGCTATCCAGGGTGGATCCCAGAAACTTTGCCTCATTACTAGCTTCAAGTTTGTGGTCGTAAAGCTTAAGATCAATATTAGGGACAGAATGGAATGGTTTAACGCGCCGAAGGCGCGCAGGGACGGTATGGGGAACAAGCCCCTTTCGACCCTCGTTGGCTGTATAATTTTGTCGTGTCAGAGCGTGGTAGAGGAGGGAAAGAGTAAAGGTGTTCAGCGGCGTCTGTGTCTCCTGCGGTTTTTTGTGGTGGGAGGAGGATGTGTTGGAGAGATAGATGTTGGTGGCGTTGTTGGATCTGGAGGATTAGTAGGTTCCTTGGTAGTGAATGGCCTGATCCTAGCAGCTGTTTTTTTCTTGAGATTTCCTGGAGATTTTTAAATATATTGTGAGGATTGTCCTGACTGAGTGTGCTTGGTACTTTCTGGATACATAGAAGCTATAATTCTCTTGGGCTTTGGCTCGGATGTTGTCGTCCTCGATCTCCTCCCCAAGGAACGCCTCCGCGGACTCCGGGAAGCTCTCCTCCTGGTCGGACTCCTGGTCCAAAGAAGCTGGAGAAGCAAGAGCTGGAGGGGTGGAAGGTGCGTCATCTGAGACAGCTTCCTGCACCGTTGACAGAGCATCCTCCTCCATCTCCTCTTCAGATGAAGAGAGCTTGGAGAATGAACTGTCGCCTGACGACCCACAGTCCTCCGGACCCTCCTCCTGGAAGGGGGGTACCGGGCTGGACAAGGGTTGTTCAGGGGTGACAGGGGTTGCCCTTTTGACTCTCTCACTTGCCTCCTTCTCTTCCTTTTCCCTCCTCTTCTTCTCCAAGAACTCCGTCATTCGGCGGGCATCTCGTCGTCTGGCGGAAGGTCCCTTCTTTCTCGTCCTCTTCTTCTTCTTGGTGGCTGTGCTACTCCGGCGGCCTTCATCCTGCTTATCCGTGTCACTAGGAGGGTGACCAGTGTGAGGGGAAATCCCCTCACGAAAGGTGCTACACCGCTCCGAGGACGACGGTTCAGATTCTCTGTCAAAATCCACTGTCAGGTGAATTTTACCCTTGAGCACCTGGATACTCCAGGTGGTTGCAAGGGTAGCCTTCACTCTGACGAGTGTCTCTTGGATTACAAGTGGGAGCTCCATTGTCAATTTGTTAGCACCTCGGAGTCCAAGGTGCGAAATGTTAGGGACAGAAAGGAATGGTTTCGCGCGCCGAAGGCGCGCAGGGACGGTATTGGGGACAAGCCCCTTTCCACCCTCAGTGACTGTAGATGATTAGTTCTCACATGTCTAGGCGTGTTGAAGGAGGAACGGCTTCAGGTACTCGGCAGGTGTCACCAGTTGCGTCGTGATGGTCTCTTGGCTGATGTCGGTTGAACCCTCGAGTGAGGACCAGTGTGAGAGGTTGGGTCCTCTCACAAAGGTACTACCTCTCCCCGAGGGAGCGTGCGTGCATTTCACACTTCTGATCTCAGAGCGTGAACACCTTGTTTACAACAATGGAAAACCTGGAATTGCCGGATCGTCTTAGGAAAGCCATCTCAGCTCTGGGCGTCTCTTGTCCCATCTCCTGGACTATCCAGGAAATGGGCAAGAGCGTCCATCTGAACCTGGAATTTAGAGTAGTAGAAGAAGAGAACACCAAAACACCACCCTCTTCGGGGAGAGGTAGTACCCTTGGCGAGAGGATCCCCTCTCTCACTGGTCCTCACCCGAAGGGGCACGGAGGCCCTGAAAAGAGAAAAAAGAAGAAGAGTCCATCATCCAAGCGCAGGGACGCCCGGCGCTTGGTGGCATTCCGGAACAGGAAGAAAGAGTTGAGTGAGGGGGTGGAGGCTCTGGGGGCAGCCGCCAGTTCCCCTCCTAGTCCCACTGGTACACCCAATCAACTGCCGGCTCCTGTGCCGGTACAGTTGGATGAGGAACTTCCAGTGGAGACTGAGGAGGAACTGGCAGTTGCTTTTTCACCGCCTCCCACCCCTCACTCCCCCTTCCTTCACTACCGGAAAGCCCGGGAGCGGTACAGCCACTAAACCCTATTGAGGCATTAATGAGAGAATTAGAGTTGGCAAGAGCAGAACGGATAAAATCAAGAGAGTACCGAGAAGAACTTAACGCGCGCATCTCTACACCACCACCAGCCTCTTCACCATCACCATCACCAAGCCAACCTCCACCTAAAATAAGAGCCGCAAGAAGGGCAGAAAGGGATAAACCTCTTCCCTCCTTCCTTTTCCTCCTTTGACACGCCTAGACATGCAAAAACAATCATCTACAGTCACCGAGGGTCGAAAGGGGCTTGTCCCCCATACCGTCCCTGCGCGCCTTCGGCGCGCGAAATCATTTCGTTCGGGATCATTATACTGTCGAATCTCGGAGTTGATATATACGGCTTACTACACAGACCACTCTACCTTTCGTTTTGAAGTCATGGCACGTACAAGGCAAACTGCTCGTAAATCCACCGGTGGCAAATCCCCAAGAAAAAAAGCCGCACGTAAAAGTGCACCAGCTACAGAAGGCGTCGAGAAACCACCTAGATACAGACCCGGTACCGTAGCTTTGTTAGGGACAGCCTTTTTCCTTTGCTTTTTATAGAATGTGATTCTTTGTGTTTTCGTGGCATTTAGCTTGATGCGCCACTAACATCATTCTTTCTAACTTAAATATTTTATTATGTGCTTGGTCGGCTCTTTAAAGTTTTTTTCTGCTATATGTTGGGTTTTTATTAAAAAAGCAATGCGCGAAACAACCGTAAACCAAGCTCGAAAATAGCTTGGTTTATCGTCTGTAGTGTATCTGAATAAAAGACGCTGATGTGCAGTATTGACACCAAACAACTATACTCTATTATCATATTGTTTTTATTAGAATATAGTGTGCATATCTTGCAAGCAGACGTGTTGTTACTGTCATCGTCTTGTTCGGGGTTTTGTAGTCGTAGAAGCGGTACAATTCACACCTTTATAATGGTGACGCAAAGTGTGAAGTGTAATCTTATGTCCCGTTATAACGGTAGTTATAGAACATAAATGCAATCAGGACGCCTTCATAACGGTACATTTACTTCCGTGGGAACTTTCTTTAAGCCTGAAATGTAACGATGTAACGATAACCAGGGCCTGCCCATATTTGTTGTAAGTAAATCAGGGATGCCAAATGTGCCACTCTGGGGTAGTGGAGGCCCTGGAACATTTTCTCTTGGAATGCCCACAGTATATACCTCTTAGAATAAAATTTACTGGAAGTATAAAGAAGAAATGGGGTGAGGAAACAAAGGATAGATGGCTGAGGGGGACATGAAGGAGAGGGTATGAATGCTTATTGAAGAAATTGAAAACTAGGAAGTGATTATTAAACAGTCTATATCGGAATGCTGAGAGGAGAGGAGGGGGAGAGGGGGAGAGGGGGTGGGTGGGGTGCAAGGGAAATGATGGCCCTCTCTTATGGGAACCGCGACAAATCAGCGGCTGGCCAAACAGTTATTATTATTATAATCAGTATAGTTAGAAGCAAAATATTCGAGAATCAGAAATTATAGACATTTATCAATCTTTATTGTAATTTTCATCAGCCTGTGCGCCTGTTAGTAGCGAAGCCAGACAATTTTTTGTGGGGTGGGGGAGTGCCTGTTGACATTGGGTTTTTTTTTACTGCAATTAAATAATCTCTCAGTTCTGTTTCCAACTCTCCAGTCCCACTTCAAAAAGCTCCCTGTCCATGTTTGGTCAGTTTTTGCTGTTTTCATCCTGAAAATGTGCCGTTAACAAGTTCATTCACTTGTGTAAATGTAATTAAAATTTTCATTTTCGACTTTTTTCCGTTATCCTGAATAACTTCCGTACCACGTTTGTCGCTGGGTTTAATAACGATGTTCCTATTGTTCCCCAACCTCGCGATAGCTTTTCAGTGTTGGTTTTCGATTCCGGAGCACTCTGTGATTGCGCACAAGGAGATCAGATTTAACACTGGCACGCACAGTTTCATCATAATGATCAAGTTTGGAATTACGACCTGGATTAGATGTCCAGTGTAATGCATTTCTTGCTTATAAAGGTCACCAGGTAGTTGATCGTGATTGTAAAAATATTCTTTCAGTCTCAAACTACGGAAATACTCATCTTGCGTGGACATTTCCCCGAACTCCTACTAAAACGCACCTCCACTTCTTTTAGCCCCCAACGGGGAAAATTAACACATTTGAAGCCGTCACACTAAAGGCATCGGACCCTTTAAGGACTAGACTGGTTCCATGCCGAATTCCGTATATAATTAGATTGGTGGCCTGAAACTGTATTTAAATATTAACTTAACTAAGTAGTTCTCATCGATTAACCCTTTACCTATCAAGAAAAGCAGACGACACTTCCAAACAAAATTCTTGAATAACTAATTTTTTGTCTCAAAAACATAGGTTATATAGGTTATGACCCCTCATTGGAACGAGATCGATGAGCTCGTTCCAAAGAGGGGCCATAGCCTATGTTTTTGAGACAAAAAATGAAAAAAATAATGAAAATTAACTGGCGCTTTTTGAGAATGGTGCTGATCGGTTTTGGTCGTTACGTTGGGTAAAGGGTTAAGAAAAATATGAGGGTCAATAGGAAGGGCAAAAGATATATATGTTATCGCCACTATGTATTGATCGAGAAGCTGGTATCAAGACGAGATGGGGTTCATTTTAGGTGAGACAAAAAATGAAAATTAATTGGCGATTTTTGTTGAATGTGCTGGCCGGCTTTGGCTGTTACGTTGGGTAAAGGGTTAAACATTTAAAGCAGACCGCATTTTTTTTATTTCCTGACACACCGTCATCTTGCTACAAACTTACCACGCAAGTAGCTGCAAATTTACTTAGATATCTGCTGGTCCGTACCCAATTTTATCCTTGCATACAATCATGAATACTAGAAACGGGCCGTATTATTTTCTGGTGTTTAAGGCTACATATTTCTGCGCAATGGCTAATCATGACCTCAAAACGGACCGTAACTACTTACCGAGATGCCAACTGAAAGTCAAACAAACTCTGTACTAGGTCCTGTGAATCCCGACACGAATCAAACAAAGGATTCCGAATTAAATCAAATCTCGAATCGAATCCCACGAAAGTTCAAGCAGGGGCTTAGCTAGCATTTCCTATTGTGGGGAGGGGGGAGGGGCATAATTTTGTTAGGGGTGCCAGGTTGATATATGCCACAGGCATATCCGAAGGATGTAGGTCTGACGTGGGGTAAGTATGGCCCTCTCATTGGTGAAGATTCCCAACCCCCATCAATGGGAGTGCCATACCCACCTCCACCTCAGGCCTACGGTAGTTCCCTCCCATTGGTGGGGGTTAGGGAGCTACCCCGGGAATATTTTGAAAATCCAATGCCCTGATAGTGAATCTGGGACCCTGTGGTGCTCTAATTTTTCCATTTTTTTTCTCTTTTTTTTGGGGGGGGGGCGGGGGCACTGTATTTTTAGGGGGTCATTCCCCCCCCCCCCCCACACACACACACCCGCTACGTCACTGTTTTTAAGTTGTAAATATTGCAACGTCTTACAACCATAATGATTGGCCCTCTCTACACGCAAACATTATATTCAACAGCGACTCAGTTTGGGCGCGTCGATTAAAATTGCGATATATTCCAGACCGGAAGTAATTTTGAAAGCGGAACCGGAACTCTCTTCTTTGATCTCCAGTACAGGGGGCCTAATGATAGAAGGAGTATTCAACAGACAATTGGAAGGATACTGAGAACATCTCGACGATTCGAAAATTTCCGAATTGAATCAGCGCGACTCGACTTAAATCGAATCTACTCACCGGAATGATTTTGAATAGAATTAAATTTAGAAACTTTGTATTGCCCTAAAATGTATCTTTTGGAACTTCTGATTCCTGTCTTTAAAACGATCGGCAAAAATGTGGAGAAACTGAAGCTCTTCCCCTTCACTCTTTCTTCTCCCCACCCCATCCAACACCCTTGGTTCAACAAAAAACACTGCCCCAATCACTGGGGTTCTCACGACAAAATGTCAGCTATATCTTCAATAACTTCCATTGACAACGGTCACAATACAGTGGAGACGCCAGGTGGGGGGAGGAGGGAGGCGAGGGTTCTGGGAGCTAGCCCTCCACCATCGGGAATCTGCCTCCGTTGTAATGGACTTGTCGAGGAATACCCTACATGTCCGAACCTGTTGGGAACACAAGTCTCTCTGTCGGGCAAAACCTGGCACCACAACTGCCATTTGATCTGACAATTAGTGATATTAAGTACACACATCAGAGCAGAAATGACCTTTTGTATTCAAATGTAACCTTAGCTTTGAAATGGTTTGTTTTGAAATAGGCCAACAGTCGCGGATATTTATTCGTCCGACCTGTTTACAAAATATTTTGTTTTGAACTTCTACGGTCAACGCCGAGTTCATTTATGTGTTCTGGTGATCTTACAACATAAATATAAATTAACACCTTTTGAACAGATACTGACTGAAAGCACTAAATGACTTGTTTTATTGTAGGTGGTGGATTTTAAGTTTTTCGGCAATAAAAAATCCTAAAATAGTATAACCCAATTGCCTAACACAGTTACAAAAGTTTAAAAAACACTTGATACTCAAATTGACATGTAACCTGGGGTCCTGCGAATTACATATTTTCGGTTCGAATCGAATCGAGTCTATTATTCGAAATTGAATCGATCCTCGAATCGAATACAGGCGTCTTGAAGTCCCGACTGATAAAATATTCCAACTACATCATCAAGACATGCCTTCGTCGAAGGCATGCCTTGAAGATGTCGTTGGAATATCACCCAGTAAGGATTTTTATTCAAAACCAGAAACGGGTGCGAGAAATATATACCATCGGGGTTCAAAGGGTGAAAGTTATACACACCATTACCATAACTAGCATGGTTCACAACATAAAACAATACATTGACTAATAAAAGGCATAAAATGGCGTCCGAATAGAGAGTACAACGTACACTAAGAAAAAGGGTGCCCATTCCTTCGTGAACACTGCAACTAAAACTTGAATCTTTTAGAATATTTAAACCTCATTTTAGGGCCATGCGAATCACATATTTTCGATTTGAATCGAATCTCGATTCGATTCTAGTCTATTATTCGAAATCGAATCGTATACAGGCGTCATGAAGTCCCGACTGATAAAATATTCCAACTACATCATCAAAGCATGCCTTCGTAGAAGGCATGCCTTGGTGATGTGATTGGAATATTATCCAATGAGAATTGTTTTAAAGAAATTTTTTACCACGAAAACATATCTTAAGGACCCTCATTGGAACGATCTCCTCGAGCTCGTGCCAAATAGAGGTCATACGCAATGTTTTGTTGACAAAAAATTAAAATTTCTAGTTATTCAGACTAATTCAGCAAATGATTTTTACAAATGTCGTCTGCTCTTCGTATAAGGTAAACTACGATAGCGTCTAAGTGACGCGTAGAATGTTTTCGTACAGAATAAATTTCGACCTTTTATCTCGAAATTTGGACTTTTTATCTCGAAATTATTTAAACCCTCGAAATTTGAATATAAAAAATCGACTTTTTATCTCGAAATTTCGACTTAGTATCTCGAAAGTTTTACTTTTTATCTCGAAATGTCGAGATAAAAAGTCGATTTTTCTATCTTGAAATTTGGAGAATAAAAGTCGAAATTTCGACTAGAAATTGCGAAGAAAAGAGAAGAAATTTCGAGATAAAAATAATACTTCTAACAGATAGAGATGGAAAAGGTGTTTTATTTATTACTCCGGTTAAATTAAAATCGGATTTCAAAGCAAAATAGGGAAAAATGTAAATCTGTAAATAGAAATATTGTTTTTAAAATTTTAAGTTAATTTAATGAAACATCTAAGTGACTGAAATGAGTTAATCTTCGCAAAAATTCCATTATCTTTTTACTACTGAAGCGCTTGTATTTTTTTTTAAATGGCGAAATTTCCAGATTTTATTTTGAAATTTGAGATAATAAGTAAAGATTTCGACTTAAAACCTCGAAATGTCGAAATTTCGACTTTTGACATAGTTCTACATCTCACTTTGACGCTTCCGCAGTGAACAGACGATGGAACATAAGCGAATACAAAGAGTAGAGAAAGAATAGAGCTAAAACTGAATGTTAAATTTTGAAAATGAAGGCATCGCATTCATGTTTTCAAGCTGGCTTCCCATTGTTTTGTTTTGTTTTTTTTTTGTTTTTATACTTCCAAACACCCCATTTTATATTTTCGTTCCACATCAATTTTTCATTTACATGCTAGGTTTAAACAATTTCACGCATCGCTCTCTGGCGGTCTGGGCCACCTATGCTCTATTTTCCAAGATCAGAATTGCTAACAGTCGTCTCTTCAATTGTGTCCAGTCCGGGCGTCGCATCTGTGCACTTGTAGCTACAAATTTATGTTGGGTGTGATGTTCTTGGGTGATGTGTGAATGGTACAACAATCAATTGCTCACATTCTTATGATTTCTGGCGGTGTGGGGTTGCGACTGCCTGACTTGGTTTCGGGGGGGGGGGGGGGGGACGATGACTTACCTCAAAACCAAATCAACATGGTGATTGAACTCTTCTATACCATCGGTTTGAGTAATTGAGTGTTTGACTCAGGGAGATGTCTTACATGAGCTACAAGCTTCCTGTCAAATCCCTCCATCATTCGTCAGTCTGATTACTATTAATATTTGTTGTATTTTTAGCAATTGTACGAGCATTGTTCCTTTTCTGGCATTCAGTTCTGTAACATATAGCGTATTCCTTCAATAAATATTGTTGAAACTAACACTGAATGTTAACGAAATGTAACGCTCATGGGTGAATGCACACCTAGCGTCACTTGCGTAAAAAAAGAATTCAAGGGAGATAATTTTCAAGACTGTTTAGAATGGAACCGTTCTCACTGTCAATCTGAAACGTGCGATTAAAGTAAATTTCTCAGTTTTTTTTTCCACAATCACCAATTGAATTATTGTCATACATAATCTGAAAAGATGTTTCATTAACCTTTAAACCCGAGCGACCGCTTTTTCGGGCCAGGAACATGATACGTCATAATTTCATTAAATAGCATGGATGCTTAGTGCATGTGTGTGGTTAACCAATCAATATTTTCAATGTGCAGCCCCAAGGCTGCACTTTGAAAATATTAATTAGTCTATCCCTAAATAATGAACATGCACTCTTCCAGTTGCTGTCATTCGACTAATATGGAAGATACCACCAGTGCTCAAAGGGATAAATATGATCTAGTACGAGGATGAAGACTGAAAGGAGTCACTGGACCGACTTTCAATAAAAGTATGCGAAAAATACGTTGGTTTAAAAATCAGTCGCCGATGAGGGATCGCGGTCAGTGATTACGGCATTACGCTTCAAACCGCAAGGCCCATGGTTCGATCCCCGCCATCGGTAACTGCGTTGTGTCCTTGTGCGAGGTATTTAATCCCGATTGCCCACATGGGGGCACGGCGACGCTTTGTACTCAGGCATACTGCACGTCAATGGTGCTTTTGTCGTCAACCAATGCTGACCCTTCCTGTGTGGAGTCTGACAGTAAAACTGCCCGACTCGAGGTGACCCTGGCTGTCGAAAGTGTTGTTAAACATCAACAAATAATTAAATATTCAAGACTCTTTCCATAACTGCAAAAAATGTAAAAAAGACAGGGACGTAGCTAAAGGCCGGAGTTGGGATGGGTGGGTCTTTTGATCAAATTCTCCAACTTTTTCAATCCGCTAACAAAATTTTCAGTTTTGACTAGAATCAGTGACCGGTCCGGTTTTCCGAATTCATCGTTCCATTTTTCAAACTTGGGTGAAACTGAGTGTTCAGACCTATGTTGACAAATGGATGTACATACTCCACTGCTTTTGTAATACCACCCAAATGGAAGGAGTTGGTATTGACTGTAGCCTGGTGACTGTAAGGGAAAATGTATTGACCTACCTGGGGATAAAACGACTGGATACACTTTTTTCATTTTTTACTAGAATCACATCTGACTAATATTTGGACTATACCATCAAGGCATGCCTTCGACAAAGGCATGCCTTGCTGATGTAGTTGGAATATGTTATCAGTCTAGACTTGAGCTATTTGAGACTGGACAAATCAGGTTTATATCAGCCCCATCACACACCCAACCGGCTACCTTCACAAAGTCCATACTGCAGAGGACTGGCCCCTCAAATATGGAAAGCCAGATGTCTCCAAGACCTTAAAGTAACAATTTGGGAAGATAAAGGAAGAGATATCACCGGAACAGTCGTCAAGATGAATGTCCTCAAGAGACGGATCAGTGCATCATTCTTCATCTCGACTCTAGCTTCACCAACGCAATTGTCTTTAATTTCATTCTTGGTTGCTGAATGCTAATATTTCTTCTTTTTTACGAAATGGTACGTAAGATAATTGTCAGAAATTTCAAGTAACTGTGTTCCTTTTCACTCATTAGTTGTGAGATAGGGGTGTTTTCTAGATGAATCTGCGTCGGAAATGGTCTCTTGGTCGTTAATAGAACGGCATCGTTCTTGTAGGGCTGAAACGGTTGGCTCATTTTCGTAACCGACTAACCAAGAGTGAATAAAAATGGCCATTATTTCACCGAATATAGGATCAAAACTATAGGAATTGGAAAGCAGTATTCTCAAACTATTCCGTAGCGTGTATGCAAACGAACGTTGTCGAGTTCTCGACAACCTTTGTTTGTATACACACGAGGGACAGTTTCTGCGATTTTTCATTACTCACGGAAACTGCCGATCATTAACGAAGTCTTGAACGCAAAAGTCAATTAATTCTCAATATATCGAACGCGGCTTCGATGTGTGATTTATCACAGAGGAGAAGCGGCAGATTTACTATGTTTTAAACATGGAATGACGATCACTATCGATATTTCGGATAACCGGTTGACAGTTTTTCTAATCGGTTAGGTAGCTAACTGGTTTGTTACCGATTATCCGGTCAACCATTTCAGTACTACATTCTGCTGATCCAATCCATATTAATCAGGTGGTTCGTTGACCACGTTCTCTTCAGTAGTTTTTAAATTCCGGCGTATGTAGTGCCCTGAGGATTTAAATGGAGCTACTGTAGTCAGGGGCGACGTGTATGATTTTTTTAAGTCTCAAAGTTATCCAGTAGGTAGAGGTGCAGGCTACAAGCAGAGGGGTTCTCTGTTCGAACCCCACCTGCGACAATCGCATTGATTCCTTGAGTAGACACTTCACCCCATTGCCCACGTGGGGGCACGGTGGCGCTGTGCACTATGGCGTACTGCACGTCGATGATGCGCCTGTCTTCAGCCAATGCTAACCCACTTTGTGTGGAGTTAGTATGCTGGGGAACTGACAGTTGCTCGCCGTTGCTCGGTGGTTATCTCCGGTTATTCCGGCTTCCCCACTCGTAAAACTGTCGTGGTCATGATTA
The DNA here is from genome assembly GCA_031216915.1 of Pictodentalium vernedei. Taxonomy (NCBI): domain Eukaryota; kingdom Metazoa; phylum Mollusca; class Scaphopoda; order Dentaliida; family Dentaliidae; genus Pictodentalium; species Pictodentalium vernedei. Next base: position 117,630,608 of record CM062294.1, on the reverse strand, counting down.
GCCATTGTGCAGAAATATGTGACCATAAACACCAATAAATGAATGAGTGAATAAATGGGGCGTTATCACCATCGGTCAGCACCACCCCGCCTTATACATCATCGTCTCACTCTGTTTGGTAGCACGATGAAGCCATGCCAGACTGGGCGGTGCGACGAGGCGCTTGAGCGGTACGTATTACCACCAAAAAGTTTATAGGGCGATGAAACAATGCTTAAAACTTGTAGGGCCCTACGAATCTCAAATTTCGGTTCGGATCGAATCACGAATCGAATCGAGCATCAGATTTCGAATCGAACCGAACTTCGAATCGAATCTCACCGCTTTTCAAGTTGTGGATATTGCACCTTCTTACAACCGTAAATATTGTCAGTCGCGACTCAAGTATCGTGTGCAATGACGACTCGTGCAAATCAAGCGAAAAAAAAAATATTCCAGAATAGAATCAATGTAATCTCGGAAGCGGAACCTCAATGAACTCTTCGTCTATCACAGGTCCCCTGTACAGGACAGCCCCCTCCCTCTCCTGTCCCCTCCTGTACAGGAGACCTGATGACAGAATACGAGTTCAAGAGGAGACACTTTGGTGGATTTTGAGAACATCTCAATGATTCGAAAATTTTCGAATCGGCGCTGTTGAAGTCGAATCGAATCGAATCATGCGGACTATTTCGAATCGAACTTCGAAGCTCCGCAGGAGCCTAAATACTTGGTCCCTACCGTGCACCATAAATAACACCCACACCCTTTTCTGTTTCATAAATATTAGAAGGCGCAGTTGCTCATAATCAAAAGATTGTGGGTTTGGCCCTGACCCGCGCCATTTACGTTGTGTCTTGGACGAGGCACTTAAACCACGATTACTCAGATTAGCACATTGTGTCTTTAACCAACCAGAAACGTCGCGAAGATGACCGACTGGGGGATGTAAACCTACTTTGTCCCACTGTCTATGTTCCCAACTACATCAGCAAGGCATGCCTTCATCAAAGGTATGCCCTGATGGTGTTGTTGGAGTATTAGCCACTCGAAATTCCCAATTGTTGTTAAAAAAAACTTAAGAGTTCTTGGACATTTATCAGCGAATAAATACAATATACAAACAGCAGTTGTGACGGAGCTTCTATTTTAACGAACATGCACCGTACTGGTAACTAAATTACCAATTTACAGTTCATTGTGTCAACTGACAACTGGAAAGAAAAGAAAGAGCACTGACCGTCGTCATGGAGACAAGTCAGACACGTCATCGTCTGCTCTGGAAAGCGAGGACAGCACTTTTAACCCTGCAACAAAACAAAAAGACAATTGACCATGTCGGACTTTTTGAGTAAAGATAAAATAGAAAGTGAGTCTCAGATAACCACTTCAACAAGATAACGGTAAACGAATCGTATCTCGTATCGACAATTTAAATGCAGAGACTTCTAACAAATTTTAAGGAATTTAATGAAAAACAAGCCACAAGATTGAAAATAGAGAAAATGAAATCAGTGATATAACTCAATCCCAACAGACAAATATCCGTTCGTCGTGTTTTCGATTTTGAGACTGTACAGGATAGGGTCATGTCATCAATTAAGACCCTAAGAGATGAAAACATTGACCTCAGATCTCAAATAGACGCACAGAAACTAGATGTGAACGACTTAGAGCAGTATGCATTCAAATTTATTATGTTTTCAATTTTTGTCTGAAAAACATAGCTTATGGCCCCTCATTGGAACGAGCTCGTTGAGCTCGTTCCAATGAGGGGGTCATAAGCTAATTTTTTTAAACAAAAATTGAAAATGTTTAGTAATTCATGAATTTATTTTGAAAGTATCGTCTGCTACCCGCACTGGGTAAAGGGTTAAGAATGAATTCCCCCTCGAAACCATAGAGCAGTGTGGGAAAACAGTTTCAGACATTCACAATGATAATCTGAAAACCAATATTGTGGAATCGGATATATCGATAACACATAGGGTTATCGATTTTTCCGATTCCACAATATCTATTTATGTCCAAGGTAGAGATAGAAGCAATCGACCAATAATAGAGAAGTTCTGTTGCGAAAACCAAACTTAGAGATTATTTTCTAAAAGGAAAATGCTAAAAGGGTTCGGTATAAGTTTATCTGAAGATGTGACACGTCTCAATTACATTCTTTTTCAAAAAGCTTATAAATCGCAAGGTATTTCCAACTGGTGGTGTTCGAATGGCGAACTGTTTTTGAGAACGAGGCAGGGAAATATTCACCGTTTCCGAACCTGTCACAAATATTTTACCAATACCAAACAGTTCAAGAGACTTTCATTTTACGCAGTCTGACAGCCTGTTTTAAAGAAAATTCATTTAACACTTTGAACTCCAGGGGCCGTTTTGCTTGAAAATATTAATTGGTCTACCCTCGGATAATAAATATAGACTCTTCCTTTTGCTACCATGGAACTGACATGGAAGATACCACCAGGATTTAAAGGGTTAAGGAAGCTAAATTATATGCATTCCAAAAGATGGTAAAGAAAAAGTAAAAAAAAAAATGGCGACCGATTTCCTTTCTCAACTTGTATCAAAAATAGGCTCTTCAGCAACAGCCAACAGATTTAAGAAAGTTCTTCCGAAATTAATATCAGATTTTCAGTTGGGGTTCATGAAAGGAAAATTCATAAGTGAGTCAACACGGCTTATCAGAGATTTAATCTAAAAAAACAGAGTCTATCGAATTCCTGGAATGTTGACCCTGGTTGATCTTGAAAAAGTATTTGATTCGCTGGAATGGCAATTTATTAGAAAAAACTTCAGAGTTTTTAAATTTCGGCAATTCTATTTTCCGCTGGTTCAGTACCTTTTACGGTATATTTATAGCTGCATCATAAACAGTGGGTACTGCTCGGAACCCTTTTATATTCAGAGAGGGGTTCGTCATGGGGACCCACTCCTACCCTGTTCATTTATCCTATGCGTTCAAATTCTAAGAGCCTTTTAAAAATTTAACCTCCAGATAAACGGAACAAAGATTAATGAGTCTGAATACATTTTTAACCAGTACGCTGATGACAGCACTTTGTTCCTAGATGACGTCGAGGAGTCTTCAAACATGGCATTAAATATACTTGACAATTTTCACTGATATCTGGCATAAAGGTTAATTACGATAAGACATAAATCGTGTGGATGGGATCACGGCGTGGCTGTGGGCGGAAGTAACCTATAAAATGGAACAATCAAGAGACTTTTACTATTCTTGGTATAAAATTTGAACTGAAACCATCTTACCACGCATTTTTTATTTTTTTTTTTTAAAAGCCGCAAACTTCTCAATGACTGTTCCTTAAGAAATCATACTTTGATCTGCTTTGATTGGTAAATTTACAGTGATCCTAACTTTGGCTATTCCTATCATAATTCATTCCCTAAGAGTCCTTCCAAGCCCTGCAGATTATATATTAGACCAAATTAAAAGTACACTCTACAATTTTTCATGGTCTAATAAAATTATACGTAATGTCATAATCAATTTACCTGAAAATGGTGGCCTCAAAATTCCACATACAAGAGCACAATATTGTTTCCTAAAAAATGGCGTGGATTAAAATAGAGCTGAAACGGTTAAGGGGTTTTCGTGATCGATTAATCACGTGGTTTAACCTTGGTTAATTGATTAATCATTTGTCCAAATAGATATCTGAATAACTGCCATACCGGTTTTGTTTACAGCATGAACTCTTTACCCAACACAACAAACAAAACCGACTAGTCCTATATACATTAATCTCCATTCAAATTTATTATGTTTTCAATTTGTGTCTAAAAACATAGCTTATGGCCCCTCAGTGGAACGAGCTCGTTGAGCTCGTTCCAACTAGGGTCATAAGCTATGTTTTTGAGACATAAATTGAAAATTTTTAATTCAAGAATTTATTTTGCAAGTATCGTCTGCTACCCACAATGGGTAAAGGGTTAAGAATGACCATTTCCAGCCACTGATACAGTATGATGATCATGCAAGTAAACAAGTATGTCAGCAAGTAACTTGCATGTTTTTCTCTGTCTCATATAATTGATGTGAGTCAGTGTGACAATGTCTGCCTGTTTTTGAGCAAGTTTGTTCCTTTGTTAACCCATATAATACAGTAGTTCAAAAGTAACTCTTAATCGATCAATTACTTTATGGATCGATCAAGATGTTGATCATTGATTAATCGATTAATCGGTTAACCGTTTCAGCTCTAGATTAAAAATGTACCAGATCCCGAAACAATGGCCCAATGGAAAACATTTGCTGTTGATAATTTCGAAAAAAAATGGAGCAAACAGTATGCTGTCCCTCACAAAAGAAGGCACATCGAAGATCTCAGAACGATTGGGTCCTTTTTAAAGGAGAGTGAGCAATTATCCTCTCACGAGATCATTTCAGAGCCACTGCATTCTAGCGAAAGTATAAAGATAAATAACAAACCGTTCCTTTTTAGATACTGGAGCACAAAATGAGTCTTTTTTATCAACGATATTTTTTACGCTACATGGTCGGTTATCGAGTTTTAAGAACTTTAGCGCATTTATGACCTTGATGTACCTTTCACCACATATCTAGGTGAAGTGAATGCTATACCAAGGTCATGGAAAGCTGCAATATCCAATAGTAGGAAACTGGAACATACCGACGATTCATCTTTTAATAGTATTCGATCTTGTATTAAGGTAAACCACCATTTCTATCCCATCTTTTTTGAAAAAGGTCTGCAACAAATTACAATACATTCAATAAAAATGAAATACCCTATTAAATGAAAATATATTGGCAATAATGAATGGCATTATCTCTACAGGCAAACTTTTCGGGGAACAGAACATACGTCATCTATAAACATTACAATACAAATTTAATCATATGATTCTATACACAAACTCAAATATATCGATTAACCCCATTCACACACACGTGTCGTTCTGTGTTTATTACACGCCTCCACTTCTATAAAAAACAGTTACTAGAAGAGCAATCAGTAATTCATTTGACAACATTTACTATCAACAAAAAGAACAGGTTTTTATCGCCAACCAAATTTTGCGAGGGGTACCCGTGTTACTATTTCGTTCCCAGAGTTCCAATGTGTTCTATGTGCCTACTGGCACATAGAACGCATTGAAACTCGGGGGACGATGTTCAGCTATCGTTAGCGATTCAAATTGTGCATGACTTGTAGAAAAGTCCTGTGAAATTCAGCTTCTTTATTAAAAGAGTCCGTCAACGTTTTTCGTTCTGCACACATGTGCGGAACAGATTTTTTTCCCGCATGGTTCGGTGTTGCTTTTGATGTGGATTTCATAGAACAGGCGCCTAATAAATACATTTGTACATATAGCCGAAGTGAAAGCCTCCCCTCCTTTTCTGGCTTAGTGGGAGAGACAAAACCCTAAAGAGCGCTTAAATTTTACTCCCTATGCATGTATTCAATCGGCAGAGCCGAAAGTATTCGGAAAAAATGGAGTTACTGGAATGTTGTCCAACAATGAAGATACTCTTGTAATGTTCAAATAAATGTATTTATATTTCTTTATTGTAGGTAATCTGTACTTTTATGTATTTATGTATTCATGCTTGTATGTTTAACAATATATTGTTCAACTGAATTTATGTCAATAACAAAAATAGCAAAAAACATCCCAATTGATCTCACTGGGCCCCCATCAACCCAATTCGGTAGTACAGACCTCCATTTGTATGACCAACTGTGGGTGTGACACATGTCCAAGTATCAAATTTAGTCTTTGTTACTGGCACAAGGGAATATATAAAAAATCTCCCGGGTGGAAAAAAGTATTGGGGTTGTCAATCCCTAAATTCTGCTTAGCGTTGCCGCTGTATCCAATGCTACTAGCCACGCCTAAGCTTGCGGTAACCAGGTTGGGGAGGGCGATTCCAGCTTGAAGTTGTTCGATGGTTCTGTCCGGGTACTCAGAGTAGCTGTCCATTTTGAACACGAAAATACAGAGATCGCAGAGGGCCTATTCCATGTACCGCTCTACGTAAGAGTACAACCAATAAAAACCCATCCTCTCTCATGTCTCAGCAGTTATTCATTCTCCGCCAACTTGAACAATGTCTTGGTTTCGTGATCCTGTTTCGCCTTGTCATGATGTGCGACAAATTAGAGTCTCTTGCATCCTCGTAATCGATGTTATGTTTAAATGTATTGATAATTTAAAATGCATCAGATGACTTCTTAAATCTTCATGTATTGTACCGACAATATAACTGAAGACAGGTTTGCAAGGCTTTGACATTCTAAACTCCAGACGTGACATTTGCATTGAAGAGTTTTTAGCATTAAATGAGTGCTTCGGACAATATGTCACCCAATTTTAATGTGCGTTTAAAAGCACTTTCCTTTAGTTGACAGAACATCAGTACAATCCTACGCAAATTGTTTGATGCTTCCTTTACATTTGGCGTGACCTAATCATTGTGCAACTAACATCGGGTCATGCTTAACCCTTTACCAAACGAATCGGCCGCAATTTATTTATTTATTGATGTTTAAGGTCACATATTTATGCACAATGGCTAATCATGACCGTGACAGTTTTACGGGTGGAGGAAGCCGGAGTACCCGGAGAGAACCACCGAGCAACGACGAGCAGCTGCCAGCTCCCCAACATCGTAACTCCAGCTCAGGCAGGGTTAGATTGGTTGAAGACATGCGTACCATCGACGTGCAGTACGCCTCAGTACACGGCGTCATCGTGCCCCCACGCGGGCAATGGAGATGATGTGTCTTGCCCAAGGACACAACGCGGTTGCCGCAGGGGGGATTCGAACCGAGGACCTCTCGGCTTGCAGCCTGCACCTCTACCTACTGAGCCACCGCGCTCCCGAATCGGCCGCAGCAGCCCGCTCTATTTTCAAATTAAGTAGTTGCAAAATACAACTTTCAAACATTTTCAACAAAACCATCCCGACTGACTAATATTCCAACTACAATATCCAGGTATGCCCTTATTAACCCTTTAAACACTGGTGGTATCTTCCATGCCAGTCCAATGGCAGCAATTTGGATAATCCATATTCATTATTTGGGGTAGACCAATTAATATGTTCAACATGCAGCCTCGCGGCTGCACGTTGAAAATATTGATTGGTCTACCCCACACATACACTGAACAGCCATCTTATTTAATGACGCTATGACGTATCATGTTCCTGGTCAGAAAAGCGGCTTTTGGGTTCAAAGGTTAAGTCGTTCAACGAAGTTGGAATGATTTTTTGCGATCGTCGGGGTATTTCATTTTTTTTTCTTTTTTCTTTAAAGATTTAAGGTAGTTATCCTTAACCCATGGCCATGAAATGTGGCATACTTGTTGATAATAACCATAATTGTAGGCTCTTTGGCATTTTTTGTTGTTGAAAATCTCGATCTCTGTTGCGAGCGATGCGATTTTTTCCGTTTTTTTTTATTGATCTTTTAATTTTCAACCGAATTTTAATCCTCAGGTTTTTGATATTTTGCAATGAAATCTCCAGAAAAAGACCATATCTAAAATTGTTGGACGTCCTTCGAAATTCTCGACCCTTATGGTCGAACTCGGAGGTGACGTCATAGGGAGCTGGGGGGGGGGGGGGGGTTGATAGGTTGAGAAATTAAAATGCGTTGGATTTTTATTAACTTTTAGTATGTTGTGGAACTCTAAAAAAGGAGATAGCTGTGTTTCGGTTTTTTTTTTATTATGGACAGTTTTTACATCATTTAAACGATTTTGGTTATTTTGCAAATTTCTCATTGAAAACGCTCATTTTGAATAACGAACAGCTCTGTATAAATAACACACACGGCTATAAAATTTCACACATATTTACGTTCATGATGGCTCTATTAAATAGATTTTTTTTACAATTTTAAAAGTCAATATTTATGAACAATAATGCCAATTTGACGTTTTTTATGAACGTTGAATACCGACACGCTCCTTGAACACCCACTCTCAAAATTTTGTGAAATATATTCTCCAATGAAAAATATATCTAAAAATGCAATCAGTTTTTAGTCAACGAACGATTCGTCTGGCTACGGTTCGGTTGACGGCACGACGTCAACGTTGAGAAAATTAATGTTTGTACGGTTTGGGTTAAATGTCCGTATGTTGTAGAGCGCGAAAAACAAAAAGGTAGCTGTCTTTGGATTTTACGTTGTTTCGAAGTTTGAATTTTGTAAATGTACCCTTGCTTGTGATTTGCTGAACTCCGAAAATACAAAACCTACCGCTTTTATATTCCACAGACATGTCAATTGATAATTGAAAAGGTGCATCTCTATTTTTTAGAGCTGAAACGGTTAACCGATTAATCATTGATCAACATCTTGATCGATCCGAAAAGTAATTGAAGGAACTCGGCAATTCATTTGACAACTATCAACAAAACAACAAATTTTAACGCCAACCAACTTTGCGAGGGGAACCAGTGTTATCATTTCGTCCACTGTGTTCCAGTGTGTTCTATGTGCCTACTGGCACATAGAACACACTGGAACACAGGGACGATTTGCAGCTATCGCCCGCGATTCAAATTGTAATTACGTTACACAATTTGTAGAAAATTCTAGTGAAATTTCGCTTCCATTTTAAAAATAGTCCGTCAACGATTTCCGTTCCGGACATTTGTGCGGAACATATTTTCATTTTCCGCATTGTTCAGTGTTGTTGTAGATGGAGATTTCATGGAACAGACGTGTAATAAATGCCTATCGCGGCCGGAAAACGTCAAAACACATTTCACTGCAAAGGGTCGAAACCTTAGGTCATTTTATTGCTCATGGTCCCAAATATAAACTTTAAACGTTTTGCAAATAAGACCCCAGATACCATAGACACGTTATAAACAACATGCGCGCTCCCACTTTTACATTTTTGTTTTTACGTTCTCTTTTCAGACTCTTATTCAGCATTTGCCTTTCCATACTTTTAGTTAAAATTTCAATAGACGCAAGACTTTGCAGCCAAAACGGCGTTTGCGGTCAAAACCGCGTTGGCTACCCCTCGTTGTTGCCCGTGCTTCGTTGGATGTCTTTTTTAGAAATTCGCCTTGCGATTTTAAAACCATCTGGCGACGCAGCTGAGATATTTCATCAGTCGGGATGAGCCAGATGTACACCCATTAATTGGTCATCTAGGCGACAGCCCTGGAACTGCCCTCCTGCCAATTTCAAATCCCCATTCGGAAACTAAATAACAATTACAACTCCCCTTGATATAACACAGCGTTTTATGGGCTTAATTTTCCAAAAATGCTCGAAAAAGTTCTCCGCTTTGACTCAATCTTGCAATTAACAATATACCAGTATGAATGAACGACTATAAAGCAGGGAGACACGGGAAGGAGAGTGCTCACTCTCACTCGCCATAACTCTCCTAAACTTTTCACTGAGGGATCAATTAATCACCCGCCTTCATGATGTAGATAGAAATTATGTCTGAACATCAAGTTATATATTGTATTTCAATCACTCATTACATAACCTAACTAGGAGACGATACTTGCAAAACATTACATTGCATAACTGAAATCTTTCATTAGCTTATGACACCTCATTCGAACGAGCTCAATGAGATCGTTCCAATGAGGGTTCATCAGCTATGTTTTAACAAAAAGACAAAATTTGTATGGTTATTTTCGTGTATAGAGCTGGCCAGAGCTGTCATAGTAGGTAGGGGTTTAAAATCACTCTCCTGAATTTTTCACTCTCACAAAATCAAAATGAGGAGAGTGATTATTCACTCGCATGCATTCTATTCCCGACAGTCACTGATAAAGATACAAAACTTTATTGTGCATTGTTTGGGAACAGAACATCCAGACTGGCTGTCTTCCTGCCATTCTTAAGATATATTAAATTGGAGGAAACAATCAATTTTGTTGAGGATCGTTAATATCAGTACTATTACCATTGTCTAAAATGTTCCATGTAAGTACAGCTGATTTCAAGGTCACAGAGGCGACATCTGGATAATATTAAATGTCTACGCAACTAACATCAATCAAAGGAGTAGGGGCCCAGTGGAGAAGTGCGCTAGAAGAATGGTTGGCGAGATGTTAAATGCGCTGCATCTCACTCTAGAGGCCCCTAGTTCGATCTGTCTGGAAGGAACTAGAAGTGCCTGAACACTCGCTGGCACCATCAATTGTTGGGTTGAACCTGCCACGGAGTACCGTCCTATCGGCTGGGGCGCCACATGCACCCTTCCCCGGTTGATCGAGAAACACACACCGAGTAGGCTAAAAAAGTGGATGAAAGTAGCATTCAAGAAATGCAATATCACGAAGTTGCCGCTACAGAGGTCCTCCTACATACCCAGCTCAACCCCGCCCCCACAAAAAAATGAGTAAGTTTAAAACAAAGCTACAATTGGAATAGATAAGGTGTCAAATTTTGGTGTCTTTGGATGAGATTACTTGGTTTATTAGTTTATTTCTCATAATGAGAGAGATATTCAGTGGGTATTTCAGTGTCATGATCACGAATTGTCCTCTGAGTGGGGAAAAGCGCCATCTGCTGAGCTTTATCATTGTAGATAGCAACTTGTTCCACATAAAGGGTGAATTGCGAAACATTGTACAGGTGTTTATATATCAACCTACATCAAATAGTTTCTTTATTTAGTGCGCAAGCGCGCGTATTTCTTGGGGACAATTCGTGACACAATTAATGCGGTATTCAATTCTCAGGAAGATTTAACTGACTTGGGAAACAAAAAAATGGAATCATATACATACTGAATCCACTGATATGCTGAATTCTTTATTACTTTTGGTTTTCATTTTTACTATCATATTTCTTTTACATGAACTGCTTCTATATTGCTCAAGCATAATAAGTTGGCATAAATACTTCTGAATTTATGGCGTACTTTGTAAACAGGTCTGCGATACATTCCGTCCAGAAATCCCATCGACATTTTTAGAAGACAACACGGTGTCATTTGGGTTTATTTCTTTTACCAAGTCACGTTACTCTCGTAAACATGCAGGATACAGAAGACGAACATTACGGCCCTTAACAACCGGAACTTCACTTTTTGGGGTACCCGCGGAGAATACAAAGGGTATAGGTCCACAATCTAGGGAACTGTACTAAGAGCCATTATTATGCCTCACGTTTGTAACATTAGCCGTGATTGGTTAATTTGACACCTTCTAAAAGTCATAGTACTGGAGTTTTGGGTCAAAACACGGGTACTATCGGAACGTTCTTCCCTGGAGACAAGAGAACAAAGAAAACGTAAGCTCCACTTCCATTGATCAGCGTCGATTACTCAGGCCCTGATTGGAATTTCTCAACACCAAACGCTGGCGCCGTGTCCGTTTAACTTGTTTCCTCACCGATAGACACAAACTTACCAACAAATATATCATCTTCAGTGGGTGTGTTTTCAATTTTAACTGCAAACAATGAATTCAAAAGAATCAGAAATATTAAAAACTCCGCCTCAAGTTCAAAATAAATTGTTTCACTCCACTTAATTCTATCATGTGTCGTCATCCAAGAAACATGAATTTATGTTCCATTAATTTATACCACTTATCACACAAGCATTAATAATGAATTATAACATGAACAGTATGATGCAGTTGTAAACACTGGCATTTGGTGATACAGAAACTCCCAAAGCGACGGCGCTTGTGACAAGTCATTTTCGAAGAGACGTCATTCGTTCGAAATGACGTCATGTTTTTGGATTCGACTACATTGTTATTACAAGATTGACGGCATGAACATTGCAGTTAACGCTTAACAATGAAAGTTGTTTTTTGTAAAATAATTGGAACGTTTCTTTTCATGTTCTATCGGTCGATAGTACCTGAGTTTGTGTGATTTCCGAAATAAAACCTTCAGCAGCGAAGCTGCTTCAGGTTTTATTTCGAAAATCACACAAACTCAGGTACTATCGACCGATAGAACATGAAAAGGAACGTTCTAATCTTATAATAGATGTAAGAAGAGAAGAAGTGTAGCTATTTGTGATATTTATTCAAGCAATTAACACCTACAGAGAGGCAGATTGCAAAAAAGCAAAATGGTAACATTATATTATAGAACATTCAAACAAGACGTGTTAAAAGTGTGTAATAAACTCAAAAAATACTTAGAGAAGGAACAGTCATGTAGAGAGTTCGTCTTTTCTTTGTTGGAAGAAGCTCCGGATCATGTTACAGATGGGATTACATAGCTGGGGGATATTGTTTCTCATTATAAGGTTAAATTTCCCTTTTGTATTCATATACTCTGAGGTTTCGTTCTCCTTATTTATTGCTCTAAAGAGCTCTTTTCGCATGTGGTCATAATTGATACATTCCATAATGAAGTGAAACGCATCTTCAATCGCCGCCGAGCCACAAACCTTGCAAAATCTGCCCTCAACCGGGATAGGGGGTTGAGAGTGTCTCCCTTTCTCGATTGATAGACTGTTTCTAGCTTCCCGGGAATTCGTATGTATCAAATATGGCTCCATGTTATAGTCGTCCTTAAATAGTCTATACGCCCTTAGTTTATTTTTCTTTCCATTTCTGTTGTCATCGTGAATGCTAGAAAAGAAATAATTACTTTCATGACGACTCTTTAGCTCTTCTAGCATACACTTATTTTGGTGATTCCGGCCAGCATTAAGATTTTGAGTGTCCGGTTGTATAATATTTGTCATTTTCATTTTGATAGGTTTTAGGAGATCATATTTGTTTGCATCTGTATATGCCTCGCCAGGTAATGTTTTAAGAGGCAACGACTCTAATTTATGCAGATGTTTGACTTGGCGTACCGGGGCGTCAATGGTAACTGGATATCGGCCTAATTCTGCGCGTATCGCATGATTAGATGAACTTTTACTCACTCCAGGTATCAATTTGCGAACATTTGATGTGTACATTTTCACAAGGGGAGGTTTGTTCAGCTTCATTAGTCAGTTCCAAAGCCCATATTTCACTGTCGTAAAGTAAAATGGGCTTAACCCTTTATCTAACCTGAAAAGCAGACGACACTTGCAGAATTAATTCTTTAATAACTAATTTTTTCATTTTTTGTCTCAAAAACATAGGTTATGACCCCTCGTTGGAACGAGCTCGACGAGCTCGTTCCAACGAGAGGTCATAACCAATGTTTTTAAGACAAAAAATGAAAAAAATAATGAAAATTAATTGGCGATTTTTGAGAATAGCGCTGGTCGGTTTTGGCCGTTACGTTAGGTAAAGGGTTAATCAGTTTGTCGAATAATTTAGAATACACGGACACTGACGGGTGACATGTTGACTGAAATGAGTTAATAAGGGCATACAGCGCTTTTAGAGCTTTGAGGCTCAATTGATATTGAGCATCACGCAGTTTGCCAGTGGATGACAAATTCAAACCAAGATAACTGTAGTTTTTGACTAGCTCGAGTTTGGTCGAGTGAAGATGGAAATTTGGAGATAGCTTCGATTTTTTTGGCCCGAAAATCATACATTTAGTTTTTTCACCATTAATACTCAGGTTGTTTAACAGAGCGTATGTCTTCAATTTTCGTAGGCAGTTTTGGAGACCTGTTGGTGAGTCGGACAGTAAGACCAGGTCATCTGCGAACAGCAGATGGTTTAATTCACAACTGTTCAATAGTATCGGGCTGCAGCTTTCGTTAACTATTTTTCCAATGTCATCTATAAATATTTTAAAGAAAGTCGGAGAGATGTTACAGCCCTGTCTGACGCCGGTTGTTGACAGTCCTGGTGGCCCAAGGCCTTTAATGGTTTTTGTTATATAATAACTCGACTGATACAGGGACGATAAGGTTTGGAATGTTGCTCCATTGATTCCGATTTGTTGCAATTTGTGGAAAAGTATAGAACGATCTACAGTGTCGAATGCCTTCCTGAAATCTACAAAAACAGCATACAGCATACAGTGTTTTTTTTCAATTTCTTGTATTTGTTTATTGCGCTCTTCAAAATAAACGCACTATCGATCGTACCATATCCTTTCCGAAAGCCAAGCTGATTATCACTAATCAGTTTATTTTCTTCAAGAAAAGTGTTAATCCTGTTATTGATTATTTTGTTGAATAGTTTACCTAGAGTATTGCTTTGGGCTATAGCTCGGTAATTGTTTGGGTCCTGTCTGTCGCCTTTCTTATAAATTGTAGTAGGTATTGACTTACTCCAAGTAAGCGGATAATGGTGCGATTCAAACACTTGATTAAAAAGTTTAGTCGTTTCATCTAACATACATGGGACAAGTAGTTTCAGTAGTTCATTAGGGATATTATCAGGACCTGAGGATTTATTGTTTTTCAGCTGCCGAAGGGCACTTAGTACAGTACGTGGAGAGTGTATTATCACTAAATCACCCGCAGAGTGGAGATTTCATTCAAGCAGTAATTGCAAATTTGTTGCAAAGCATAACTAGCACAAGCAATGTTTCAGCCAATGGACCTCCGGGTTAAACCCGGAGGTCCATTGGCTGAAACATTGCTTGTGTTTTTTGTCGATATACAGAAAATTTGAACGTTATAGCTTGGGTGATAACTCCACTCCGCGAGTGATTTAGTTACAATCTACTCTCCACGTACTGTATTTCGGGAGCTGTTATTTTGTTATTATTCATTGGGAATACATCTAAATTGGTATGCAGTTCAGCCTTACTATTATCAGAAACGGATTTGCAAAACAGATCATTAAAGAAGTCGACCGTTGTATCGGCATCAAGCTCGTTTTCGGCGAATTCTTTCTTTCTGATATTATTTATTATTTTCCAGTATGATTTAGGATCGGTAGATTCCAAATTATCTAACTGATCACAAATATTTTCGAAAAATAATTTGGATTTATATTTAGTTACTCTTTTATATGCCTTTTTTAGCGGTAAAGAAATATATGACCAGGCCCTTATTGTGTGGGTTTTTTCTCATAGTTTGAGTTATGTCTTTCGTTGTTTGTTTAAGATGCCTACATTCATCGTCAATTTACGTTTCGGTTTTTTCCTACCTCTGCCACATGTGAAACGTCGCGACGCAGTTGTATTGATAGAGCCCATAATATGTTCTATCTCTTCAACTGCTTCCTCAGTGCCACTCCTGTCCAGAAGTAAATATTTTGTTCTAAAATGTTGAAGCTGGGTGGCTGTATTAGGGTTACTGAATGATAACAGCGCCTTTTCTTTACTATCTGATGTCCATTTGAGGGTTGAATTACATTTAGTATATTTATTCTTTGTCGTTTTATCAACTGAATTTTGATTTGAATACTTCAGGTTCAGGTGGAGGGATAGTTGACAGTGACCAGAGTATTCATTTGGTGTTTTTACACAAAAATAGTCTACATCTGAAAAGTATTTGTCGGATATTATGATATAATCCACAACGCTACATCCATTGCATTGGTAGCTTGTGAAGTTACCCATGCAGTCCCCCGGATTGCGACCATTGATCTGTGCTGAAAATAACTTTTTTTCTTTGCGTGGCAAAATGCTACTCATTTCAAAAAAATGAATAGCATTTTGTAAAAATGGCATAGCTATTTTTGTATACCACAGTTATGTTATGTTGTTTTGTATTGAATTCTTCTAAGTAGATAGAATAGTTTCCATCCATTTCTGGGCATTTCCAAATGATCTGCAACACATGAAACATTTACTATGTTTTTTTAACTGAACTGCCTTTAGATGTTGCATGGACTTGGATATTTTCAATTGGCGTCTTGGTTGTTTAATATAATTCTCAAAATGGAAGTTGGGATTTTTAATTTGATGGGCTTGAAGTTATTTTTAATGGACATTTTATGCAAAATGTTGTAAAAACAGGAAGAATTTAAACCAATAGAATTCATCTTACATATGAAGTTGCTGATGATGCTTGATGGAGAGTTAATCTGAGTCATGCATGGATTATTCCTCAATCAGAAGTAAAGCATCAGTGAACTAGTTTTCAAATTTGTTTGCAAATTTTCATTTACATTTTGCGATACAAGATAATCAACTGCAGCCTAATAGGCTGCAGTTGGTTATCTTGTATCGCAAAATGCTATACATAATTGAACATTGTATAGCTTTCTGCAAGTTTTGCATAGCAAAAAGCGACGCGACACCGCTTATTTTGAGCCCTGCCATTGATTATCCTGAGCTGAGCTAGTTGGCACAAAGACAACAGTTGATTCCCAAAGCTATTTATGGTTATATCTAGGCTGCCTCTGTCCGTGGTAGAGTCGGGCACATAATCGATTGGTAGAGTGGTTGTATCTAAGCTGTCTCTGTCCGTGGTCGTGTCGGTCACATAACCGATTGGTAGGGTGGTTGTATCTAAGTTGTCTCTGTCCGTGGTAGCGTCGGTCACATAATCGATTGGTAGGGTGGTTGTATCTAAGCTGTCTCTGTCCGTGGTAGTGTCGGTCACATAATAGATTGGTAGGGTGGTTATATCTAGGCTGTCTCTGTCCGTGGTAGAGTCGGTCACATAATCGATTGGTAGGGTGGTTATATCTAGGCTGTCTCTGTCCGTGGTACAGTCGGTCACATAATAGATTGGTAGGGTGGTTATATCTAGGCTGTCTCTATCCGTGGTAGAGTCGGTCACATAATAGATTGGTAGGGTGGTTATATCTAGGCTGTCTCTATCCGTGGTAGAGTCGGTCACATAATAGATTGGTAGGGTGGTTATATCTAGGCTATCTCTGTCCGTGGTAGAGTCGGTCACATAATAGATAGGTAGGGTGGTTATATCTAGGCTGTCTCTATCCGTGGTAGAGTCGGTCACATAATAGATTGGTAGGGTGGTTATATCTAGGCTGTCTCTGTCCGTGGTACAGTCGGTCACATAATAGATTGGTAGGGTGGTTATATCTAGGCTGTCTCTATCCGTGGTAGAGTCGGTCACATAATAGATTGGTAGGGTGGTTATATCTAGGCTGTCTCTATCCGTGGTAGAGTCGGTCACATAATAGATTGGTAGGGTGGTTATATCTAGGCTATCTCTGTCCGTGGTGGAGTCGGTCACATAATCGATTGGTAGGGTGGTTATATCTAGGCTGTCTCTGTCCGTGGTACAGTCGGTCACATAATAGATTGGTAGGGTGGTTATATCTAGGCTGTCTCTGTCCGTGGTACAGTCGGTCACATAATAGATTGGTAGGGTGGTTATATCTAGGCTGTCTCTGTCCGTGGTACAGTCGGTCACATAATAGATTGGTAGGGTGGTTATATCTAGGCTGTCTCTATCCGTGGTAGAGTCGGTCACATAATAGATTGGTAGGGTGGTTATATCTAGGCTGTCTCTATCCGTGGTAGAGTCGGTCACATAATAGATTGGTAGGGTGGTTATATCTAGGCTGTCTCTGTCCGTGGTAGAGTCGGTCACATAATCGATTGGTAGGGTGGTTATATCTAGGCTGTCTCTATCCGTGGTAGAGTCGGTCACATAATAGATTGGTAGGGTGGTTATATCTAGGCTGTCTCTATCCGTGGTAGAGTTGGTCACATAATAGATTGGTAGGGTGGTTATATCTAGGCTGTCTCTGTCCGTGGTACAGTCCGTCACATAATAGATTGGTAGGGTGGTTATATCTAGGCTGTCTCTGTCCGTGGTACAGTCGGTCACATAATAGATTGGTAGGGTGGTTATATCTAGGCTGTCTCTGTCCGTGGTAGTGTTGGTCACATAATCGATTGGTAGGGTGGTTATATCTAGGCTGTCTCTATCCGTGGTAGTGTCGGTCACATAATAGATTGGTAGGGTGGTTATATCTAGGCTATCTCTGTCCGTGGTAGAGTCGGTCACATAATAGATTGGTAGGGTGGTTATATCTAGGCTGTCTCTGTCCGTGGTACAGTCGGTCACATAATAGATTGGTAGGGTGGTTATATCTAGGCTGTCTCTGTCCGTGGTACAGTCGGTCACATAATAGATTGGTAGGGTGGTTATATCTAGGCTGTCTCTATCCGTGGTAGAGTCGGTCACATAATCGATTGGTAGGGTGGTTATATCTAGGCTGTCTCTATCCGTGGTAGAGTCGGTCACATAATCGATTGGTAGGGTGGTTATATCTAGGCTGTCTCTATCCGTGGTACAGTCGGTCACATAATCGATTGGTAGGGTGGTTATATCTAGGCTGTCTCTATCCGTGGTAGAGTCGGTCACATAATCGATTGGTAGGGTGGTTATATCTAGGCTGTCTCTATCCGTGGTAGAGTCGGTCACATAATCGATTGGTAGGGTGGTTATATCTAGCTGCCTCTGTCCGTGGTAGAGTCGGTCACATAATAGATTGGTAGAGTGGTTGTATCTAAGCTGTCTCTGTCCGTGATAGAGTCGGTCACATAATAGATTGGTAGGGTGGTTATATCTAGGCTGTCTCTGTCCGTGGTAGAGTCGGTCACATAATAGATTGGTAGGGTGGTAATATCTAGGCTGTCTCTGTCCGTGGTAGAGTCGGTCACATAATAGATTGGTAGGGTGGTTATATCTAGGCTGTCTCTGTCCGTGGTAGAGTCGGTCACATAATCGATTGGTAGGGTGGTTATATCTAGGCTGTCTCTCTCCGTGGTAGAGTCGGTCACATAATAGATTGGTAGGGTGGTTATATCTAGGCTGTCTCTGTCCGTGGTAGAGTTGGTCACATAATCGATTGGTAGGGTGGTTATATCTAGGCTGTCTCTGTCCGTGGTAGAGTCGGTCACATAATAGATTGGTAGGGTGGTTATATCTAGGCTATTTCTGTCTGTGGTAGAGTCGGTCACATAATCGATTGGTAGGGTGGTTATATCTAGGCTGTCTCTATCCGTGGTAGAGTCGGTCACATAATAGATTGGTAGGGTGGTTATATCTAGGCTGTCTCTATCCGTGGTAGAGTTGGTCACATAATAGATTGGTTGGGTGGTTATATCTAGGCTATCTCTGTCCGTGGTAGAGTCGGTCACATAATCGATTGGTAGGGTGGTTATATCTAGGCTGTCTCTATCCGTGGTAGTGTCGGTCACATAATAGATTGGTAGGGTGGTTATATCTAGGCTATCTCTGTCCGTGGTAGAGTCGGTCACATAATAGATTGGTAGGGTGGTTGTATCTAAGTTGTCTCTGTCCGTGGTAGTGTCGGTCACATAATCGATTGGTAGGGTGGTTGTATCTAAGCTGTCTCTGTCCGTGGTAGTGTCGGTCACATAATAGATTGGTAGGGTGGTTATATCTAGGCTGTCTCTGTCCGTGGTAGAGTCGGTCACATAATAGATTGGTAGGGTGGTTATATCTAGGCTGTCTCTGTCCGTGGTACAGTCGGTCACATAATAGATTGGTAGGGTGGTTATATCTAGGCTGTCTCTATCCGTGGTAGAGTCGGTCACATAATAGATTGGTAGGGTGGTTATATCTAGGCTGTCTCTATCCGTGGTAGAGTCGGTCACATAATAGATTGGTAGGGTGGTTATATCTAGGCTATCTCTGTCCGTGGTAGAGTCGGTCACATAATAGATTGGTAGGGTGGTTATATCTAGGCTGTTTCTATCCGTGGTAGAGTCGGTCACATAATAGATTGGTAGGGTGGGTATATCTAGGCTGTCTCTGTCCGTGGTACAGTCGGTCACATAATAGATTGGTAGGGTGGTTATATCTAGGCTGTCTCTATCCGTGGTAGAGTCGGTCACATAATAGATTGGTAGGGTGGTTATATCTAGGCTGTCTCTATCCGAGGTAGAGTCGGTCACATAATAGATTGGTAGGGTGGTTATATCTAGGCTATCTCTGTCCGTGGTAGAGTCGGTCACATAATCGATTGGTAGGGTGGTTATATCTAGGCTGTCTCTGTCCGTGGTACAGTCGGTCACATAATAGATTAGTAGGGTGGTTATATCTAGGCTGTCTCTGTCCGTGGTACAGTCGGTCACATAATAGATTGGTAGGGTGGTTATATCTAGGCTGTCTCTGTCCGTGGTACAGTCGGTCACATAATAGATTGGTAGGGTGGTTATATCTAGGCTGTCTCTATCCGTGGTAGAGTCGGTCACATAATAGATTGGTAGGGTGGTTATATCTAGGCTGTCTCTATCCGTGGTAGAGTCGGTCACATAATAGATTGGTAGGGTGGTTATATCTATGCTGTCTCTGTCCGTGGTAGAGTCGGTCACATAATCGATTGGTAGGGTGGTTATATCTAGGCTGTCTCTCTCCGTGGAAGAGTCGGTCACATAACAGATTGGTAGGGTGGTTATATCTAGGCTGTCTCTATCCGTGGTAGAGTTGGTCACATAATAGATTGGTAGGGTGGTTATATCTAGGCTGTCTCTGTCCGTGGTACAGTCGGTCACATAATAGATTGGTAGGGTGGTTATATCTAGGCTGTCTCTATCCGTGGTAGAGTCGGTCACATAATCGATTGGTAGGGTGGTTATATCTAGGCTGTCTCTATCCGTGGTAGAGTCGGTCACATAATCGATTGGTAGGGTGGTTATATCTAGGCTGTCTCTATCCGTGGTACAGTGGGTCACATAATCGATTGGTAGGGTGGTTATATCTAGGCTGTCTCTATCCGTGGTAGAGTCGGTCACATAATCGATTGGTAGGGTGGTTATATCTAGGCTGTCTCTATCCGTGGTAGAGTCGGTCACATAATCGATTGGTAGGGTGGTTATATCTAGCTGTCTCTGTCCGTGGTAGAGTCGGTCACATAATAGATTGGTAGAGTGGTTGTATCTAAGCTGTCTCTGTCCGTGGTAGAGTCGGTCACATAATAGATTGGTAGGGTGGTTATATCTAGGCTGTCTCTGTCCGTGGTAGAGTCGGTCACATAATAGATTGGTAGGGTGGTAATATCTAGGCTGTCTCTGTCCGTGGTAGAGTCGGTCACATAATAGATTGGTAGGGTGGTTATATCTAGGCTGTCTCTGTCCGTGGTAGAGTTGGTCACATAATCGATTGGTAGGGTGGTTATATCTAGGCTGTCTCTGTCCGTGGTAGAGTCGGTCACATAATAGATTGGTAGGGTGGTTATATCTAGGCTGTCTCTGTCCGTGGTAGAGTTGGTCACATAATCGATTGGTAGGGTGGTTATATCTAGGCTGTCTCTGTCCGTGGTAGAGTCGGTCACATAATAGATTGGTAGGGTGGTTATATCTAGGCTATCTCTGTCTGTGGTAGAGTCGGTCACATAATCGATTGGTAGGGTGGTTATATCTAGGCTGTCTCTATCCGTGGTAGAGTCGGTCACATAATAGATTGGTAGGGTGGTTATATCTAGGCTGTCTCTATCCGTGGTAGAGTTGGTCACATAATAGATTGGTAGGGTGGTTATATCTAGGCTATCTCTGTCCGTGGTAGAGTCGGTCACATAATCGATTGGTAGGGTGGTTATATCTAGGCTGTCTCTATCCGTGGTAGTGTCGGTCACATAATAGATTGGTAGGGTGGTTATATCTAGGCTATCTCTGTCCGTGGTAGAGTCGGTCACATAATAGATTGGTAGGGTGGTTATATCTAGGCTGTCTCTGTCCGTGGTACAGTCGGTCACATAATAGATTGGTAGGGTGGTTATATCTAGGCTGTCTCTGTCCGTGGTACAGTCGGTCACATAATAGATTGGTAGGGTGGTTATATCTAGGCTGTCTCTATCCGTGGTAGAGTCGGTCACATAATCGATTGGTAGGGTGGTTATATCTATGCTGTCTCTATCCGTGGTAGAGTCGGTCACATAATCGATTGGTAGGGTGGTTATATCTATGCTGTCTCTATCCGTGGTAGAGTCGGTCACATAATCGATTGGTAGGGTGGTTATATCTAGGCTGTCTCTATCCGTGGTAGAGTCGGTCACATAATCGATTGGTAGGGTGGTTATATCTAGGCTGTCTCTATCCGTGGTAGAGTCGGTGACATAATCGATTGGTAGAGTGGTTATATCTAGCTGTCTCTGTCCGTGGTAGAGTCGGTCACATAATAGATTGGTAGAGTGGTTGTATCTAAGCTGTCTCTGTCCGTGGTAGAGTCGGTCACATAATAGATTGGTAGGGTGGTTATATCTAGGCTGTCTCTGTCTGTGGTAGAGTCGGTCACATAATAGATTGGTAGGGTGGTTATATCTAGGCTGTCTCTGTCCGTGGTACAGTCGGTCACATAATAGATTGGTAGGGTGGTTATATCTAGGCTGTCTCTGTCCGTGGTAGAGTCGGTCACATAATAGATTGGTAGGGTGGTTATATCTAGGCTGTCTCTGTCCGTGGTAGAGTCGGTCACATAATAGATTGGTAGGGTGCTTATATCTAGGCTGTCTCTGTCCGTGGTAGAGTCGGTCACATAATCGATTGGTAGGGTGGTTATATCTAGGCTGTCTCTGTCCGTGGTAGAGTCGGTCACATAATAGATTGGTGGGGTGGTTATATCTAGGCTGTCTCTGTCCGTGGTAGAGTCGGTCACATAATAGATTGGTAGGGTGGTTATATCTAGGCTGTCTCTGTCCGTTATAGAGTCGGTCACATAATCGATTGGTAGGGTGGTTATTTCTAGGCTGTCTCTGTCCGTGGTAGAGTCGGTCACATAATCGATTGGTAGGGTGGTTATATCTAGGCTGTCTCTGTCCGTGGTAGAGTCGGTCACATAATAGATTGGTAGGGTGGTTATATCTAGGCTGTCTCTGTCCGTGGTAGAGTCGGTCACATAATAGATTGGTAGGGTGGTTATATCTAGGCTGTCTCTGTCCGTGGTAGAGTCGGTCACATAATAGATTGGTAGGGTGGTTATATCTAGGCTGTCTCTGTCCGTGGTACAGTCGGTCACATAATAGATTGGTAGGGTGGTTATATCTAGGCTGTCTCTGTCCGTGGTAGAGTCGGTCACATAATCGATTGGTAGGGTGGTTATATCCAGGCTGTCTCTGTCCGTGGTAGAGTCGGTCACATAATAGATTGGTTGGGTGGTTATATCTAGGCTGTCTCTATCCGTGGTAGAGTCGGTCACATAATAGATTGGTAGGGTGGTTATATCTAGGCTGTCTCTGTCCGTGGTAGAGTCGGTCACATAATAGATTGGTAGGGTGGTTATATCTAGGCTGTCTCTGTCCGTGGTAGAGTCGGTCACATAATCGATTGGTAGGGTGGTTATATCTAGGCTGTCTCTGTCCGTGGTAGAGTCGGTCACATAATCGATTGGTAGGGTGGTTATATCTAGGCTGTCTCTGTCCGTGGTAGAGTCGGTCACATAATCGATTGGTAGGGTGGTTATATCTAGGCTGTCTCTGTCCGTGGTAGAGTCGGTCACATAATCGATTGGTAGGGGTATGTACTTATCATTATCATCTGTAACATAATCCGGTTTAACACCACTGCGCGCGTTGAAATCACCACCTAATATGATGAGAGCTTTCGAAGCACAGGTGGCCAATTCTGCCTCCAGTCGATCATACACCCTTCCGTGTTTGTTATTTTTCTGCCAATAACTTGAGTTTGCGGGCGGAATGTATACATATATGAAGACTACGGATGCTGGTAGATTGAATATTTTGCCATCAAATTCCACGCACAGGGCCAAATCATCAATCTGACGGACTTTCTTCAAAAACTTATCATATTTTGAGTGATAATAAAATCCAATACCGCCTTTTGTATTACCAGCATTCTGGCGGCTGGAGTCAATACAGGAAAACCCTGGAATTTCAATTTTGAGCTTGTTCCGATGCCAAGTTTCTGTCACGGTCGCAAATTCGTACTTTGTTAACATCTGCTTGACTTTAGAATACCCGATTTCATTTCTCAAACCCTACGCATTCCACACAGTGTAACCAATTTTATTGAAATGATGATTTGTTTTACTTCGGGAGTTCATTGTTGTGACTTCTGAGCGAGACTCATGCACCAGAGCTGGTATGACCACTAGGAGACTCGGGGGAGTATAGAGACATCGAATATTGTATAAATGTTCATTCCGAGCGTCATCTCGAGGAGAAGCGCGACCTTCCAATCAGCCAGACTTCTTGTGCGGCGAAATTGAAAAGCTCGCGTCCGCTTACAATGTCATTCGGTACGAACACAACTGTCACTTGCACGATCTAACACAAAACGAATTTGGACTTCTTATTTATGTATTTCTAAATTAGCTGATTTATTAAAAGACGCCTCAAGAGTAGTATTTGGACATCGGCCTCAACTGCATTCTACATCTTGAGGTTTGCAGCTGGTTGGCGAGCGGTTTTCGGGTTCAAGCTTGCAAATCTGTACCTGTATCAGCCCACTTTCTTTTCATTTGGAGGAAGTGGGGGGGGGGGGGGGGGGTAGAATTCCACCATGCATTTCATTATTTCAAACTTTCATTAATTGCTTTTTAATTCATGTGTATATTTCTGAAACCGTCCGTCCCGATCGCCAATGTGTCCTATACGCGCTTGTATATCTGACTAAAGATTTTATGTTACAAACATGTTACTGAGTCGGTAATTACCACAATACGTCGTGTATCAGTGGCCTCTGATACAAATTATGTATCCTGCAGTTGCAGTATAAAAGCGCAAGATTTTTTACATGTTTTACGTTACTATTTATCGAACAGTACAATCTTTCGAGAGGCGCTTGTCTTAGACAGTATATGTTTCTAAATATTAGCCAGAAAACAAAACACTTCTTAAAAGCCTAATTTTTAAATTATGAAACCATAGTACGTTTATGTTCCCATTTCTGAATCTCTGGAAATATTCACGTTGACAAAAACACATAGTTACAGCTTCCCATCTTTTTGGGACATTGAAACAAAAAAAACGTCCTCATTAAATTTATTCAGGTGCGGGAAAGTTCAACCAACCGCATAACTCTTTCGACTGAAACGACTAGCGTTTTATATGAGTTCTAAAATGAAAATTAAAATGCAGGTGACTGGCACCACACTTAAGAATTGTACATTAAACTATCGTCGAAATTATGTTTAAGAACAAATGATGCAGAAGAGCCTCGTTCTTGTTTCTAAGGCCATATCTCGACTCGTCGAGATATGGCCTTAAAAACAAGAGTGAGACTCTGGTACAAAGATGGTATCTGATGTTGTTTGGGGCGCGGTGGCTCAGTAAGTAGAGGTACAGGCTGCAAACCGAGAGGTCCTCTGTTCGAATCCCAGCTGCAACAACCACGTTGTGTCCTTGGGCAAGACACATCACCACCATTGCCCACGTGGGGCACGGTGACGTTGTGTACTAAGGCGTGCCGCACGTGGATGGTTCACCTGTTTTCAACCAATGCTAATCCAGCTTGTGTGGAGTTAGTATGTTGGGGAGTTCGGTTGTTCTCTCCGGGTACTCCGGCTTCCTCCACCCGTAAAACTGTCATGGTCATGAACAGACATTGTGTAGAAATATGTGACCGTAAACACCACTAAATAAATTAATCTAGTGTAGTTTGTGTGAATACCGACAAATTTCTAATTCGTGGGCACGAGGAATGAAATATTTGCTTTCCCGATTTTTAACACAACATTTTCTTTTCATTATACGCGCATTAGTCTGATTATATTTGATAAAACAATCGATGATTCTTTCAAAACACATACCGTATGATCGTTGTGTAACCATTTCTCCGTCATGTATTCAATCTACGCAACAACGAACCCATATGGGTCGAACTTGTTTCAGAAAGGGAGTTTGTAAAGACATAATAAGAAGGAAACCACCGTGGAATAGTATTTTCGATTAACGTTCAGCTGTTTGATTGGGTTATCATAACCGGCAATCTGAATAAAATGACGTGCGCCGGTTTGAGGTCGACATATTCTCTATACCTCCCGCTTGGGAGACATCACATTTTGCAGCTTCTAAAGGTTTTCGATAATTTTGAGCGTATAGTAAAAAAATCGTTGCTAGGGTCCAAATACAGGCGTGTGATCAGCTACGTCGCCGACTACTGATAAAACCCAATGAGAGGATCGTAGAGTCACAAACTGAGTTTTACGATTTAACCAATCCTCTACGTTTATATAACAATACAGATTCCAAACTTGACGGGGTTCTTAACCTGTATATCTAGTGTACAGTGCCATCTGAAATAAGTTGCAGAATAAACACAACACAATTTTCATGTTATTGGTCTCCTCTTGTGATTTCAATAATTGATATTATTTCTTGGGAAGCTCTTATTGTGAGCTTCCCAAGAAATTATATCAATGTTGGAATTATTAATGATGGAAAAATGTAACAGAACTTTCCCTATTGTTGTCCTACAAATTATTGCAGCTTGTACATTTGTACTGTTCATGTGCCAAACAGAACACAATTTATTGTCCAGGTACCAACTTTTCCAAAGTTCTATCTTGTATTAACAGTCCCAAGACCTTTAATGTAAATGCTGTAGGCTCCAAAAATAATGGGATCTCCTCTTCCCGCATGCGAATCATGCCTGCAAGATTGATTCAGCTGTAAACAAATATGGACCGGAATCTAATAATTTTCATTTTCAATAACAGTGACCTTGAACACTGGACGATTAAATAAAATCTCAATTGGAGTCTACCCCCCCCCCCCCCTCCCACCCCCACCCACTGTGAATCTGCATTGAAGAAAACTGATTTTATTGTCTGGATGCCAGTTGTTTACGCCCGCCCATTCACCTCTTCAAATTATGTCTATTTTGACTTTGTCACAACTCGACGAGAAATAATTCGTTTCATCAGTATCACAGTGTGCATGTACACGATCAAATTAACGTCTCACCGTTAAATCTTAGTGTTACATATCCTTAACAACGCGAGTTTGACTTTTATACAAGTCCATGCATATGCGCAAATTGGTAAAATCCATAATTCCCTGACGCAATGGGTCTCTGTGGCAAACAAAAATTATTTAACTGGTTGAATGCCAGAACTCACTATCAGGACTTTCATAAAAATGAGGGTACCAGCGCAAAAGTCAATATTTTCCTTGCTCATGTTTGATATTGAGTCAAACGCAACTAATATTTTGTTCATATAAATCTGTTTTAATACAATTTATTGGAGAATGCCTGTGGGCACTCTCAAATAATTTGTAATAAAATAAATTTTGAATAATACATTCGGACCATCAAAAAAAATCTACTCCGCAACTAGTTAATACATATGTCGTAACCAATGGTACTTTTTCCTTCCAATTTAATTGGTTGATGACTGGACTATTTTTCTGGTGGTCTGATTTTTTTTATTCAACATTTGTTCTATTACAAATTAATGGAGACTGTCATCAGACAGAACAAATTTATATTATATAAACAAAAACAAAATATTATTTGGGTTTGACTGAATATGAAACATGAGCAAGGGAAACGTTGATTTTTGCTCTGGTACCCTCATTTTTTGAAAGCCTGGATAGTGGCTTCTAGCACTCAACCAGGTCATGCCCAATTGTTAACTTCACCAACCTCATTGACTACGAGCAATTAATTTAACATAATACTCGAGAACTAGTGACAATATCTTTCACCTTCGTACGAGAAGCGTGCGTAAGATTCATAGAATGATGTGAAAACACCACCTACGACCAATTCTCAGTCGATAAGAAAGACCTTTCCAATGCCACCTCCCACTGAACACAGGTATGTTAAGTTAAATACACGTTTACCAACGTGTCAAATATCTTTCTCGGATTCGAAAAATTTCCCCATCTCACCCTCATTCCGCTCGAGGATTATTTATCTCCCACCACGACCCACATCGTCCCTTGAGTTTCAATGTGTTATGTGTGCCAATTGGCACACAGAACACATTGGAACTCAGGGGACGACATGACGGTCACTGAAATCACAATACTGCTCTTGAGATGAAAACTTACTGTTCTGCCGATTGATCGTAGAGAGAAATGAATTGCAAACATGGAAAGAACATCAAAATGTGGCGTGTACTCCAAATGTTCAAAGGGTATCAAAACGAGGTTAGTTCCCGACTGCAATGAAGTCATCGAAATCCATATTTCCAAAAGTGATGTCACTGGAATGTCAGATGCTTTAACTCGCTTCTCTATATTGAAGGGAGCTGAAATAGCCAACATTCTAGTAACACCACTTTGGAAATAAGGACTTCGACGGCGCCCCGTGGCATATGGTAGGAGAAAAATCTTCGTCGGGTGATGCGAGGAAGGATGGATAGCTGTGTTATTTGAAACGAAGCGGACGCCATCTTTGTTTCCAAATTGCAGACGATAATGAAATAGTTCGACGATCATTAGATATTCAACTGATGATGATCGAGTCGACAGATCTATCCTACCAAGGTGTCTCATCCAGGACCGACGTATCGTAAGGCGGCTGGTTGGAGAAATCCAAGAGAAGGAAAATTTTGACTTGGATCTTAGCTTTTGAAGGGAAAGTGTAATCAGAGAATATGTAGCATGTAAGCTTCCAACGACTAGCCTCCACTCCACCGAAAAAATACCCCGCTTCGAAACGTGCCCAAACCGGCATTTTTAGCCATGTTGTTGCCTTGATCAAGGTTATTTTTCAAAGCAAAATTCAAATGTTAAAATTTCGAACCCAGAAAATGTGTTAACAAGTCATCAAATAACAGACATAAGAATTGGAGTTTCATGAAATAAAATTTGTATTGGTGCTCTGTATTCACATCTCCGTTATGTTCGATCTTCATTCCAAAGTACTAACAACGGCACAGGGTAGCGTATAGGCTCTGTCGATAAATACGTCATTCTCGATTGGATTCAGTGAGCTCTTCTTCGCTATAGAGACTAATATGAACCAGTTTAGGCATGAGAAAATAAAATTTCGTTTCTCAGACCCTCCCGCATGTTCCTTTTGGCTTCCGCATGCTCTCCTTTTTATAAACAATGCAAACTTGAAAAAATAAAAATTAAATGTTTTATGTCTGATATTTTACCCAAGTTAATAAAATTGATAAATTTGTCCCTCGTGTGCGAAAAGGCTTCGGCTTCGCCATGCTTTAGCAGTTCAAAGTCTTCTTGCACCACGGGACGAAATACACCACGACCCATGCTATTCTGCAGATTATGAGGCTTAAAACATAAAGCAAACCAAGAACATGGCCTTTTGATGGCAAAGAAATAAATGCAAAAAATAAAATAAAAAACTGCGAGCCCACGTGCAATTTTACAAAAATGGACTGAGAAACTGAAGAACTACTTTGTGAGGCCTTATATGTATTTCCACATATAGGCAAAAGGGGTTATATATAGACAAACATTTATGGATCCGACAGTAAGGTGAATGTTTATATGTGATTGTTTCGACAAACGAATATGAATTACTTCCGGTTGGTATGCGGAATTATGTGTTTCAAGGGGTACGTTGGTTTACATTGTGATGATATTAATAGCGTTTTCAAAAAGCAATGATGAGCGATCAGCGGGGTCGCCGGAAGCACTCAGATTAGGAGGGAGGTTAGACCTCGGGTGCTTGCTAGCACATTTCCGAGCCATGACATGCCAAAGCATGCTTATGTCTAAGGCCGAAGGTCCGAGATAATGGAGTTTGAGAGGAGGTACCTGCTCCCGTCGGGAGGAGGGCACCTCTTCCCAAACTCCCCACTGACTTTTGAAAGCTTCTAGAACAGATTTGAGTTGTATTTTAGCTTTACTTCTAGAATAAATCATCGAAAATTTTTTTAGTGACGAACCAGGGAAGGGCATTGTCTGCCCCTATCGCTTCCGTGATCCGAATATACACCGATATCCAAACCAATATCGATTGAATACCGGTGTAATTACAAACATATCGGTTTATCGTTATTATTTATTTACCCACAATTTAATTTTTGATCAACATGACATAAAAAGAGATTTTTCCAGTTTTCACACTGTCTTGGAAGAAAATATTCGAAAAATGATTTTGTCATCATCCAATAAATCCAATGATCTAGATGAAATCCCAACATTCCTTCTGAAAGAGACAATTGATCATCTTCTGCCAGCCATATCATCTATTATATCTGCATCCCTTCATGAGGGATTTGTTGCACGCCCACTGAAAAAGCACTTGTTACTCCACTCATCAAGAAGCCATCTCTTGATCCTGACAATCTGAAGAATTATCGACCAGTATCGAACCTCTCCTTCCTGTCTAAACTGTTGGAAAAGGCTGTTGCTTCACAACTCAAAAAACATCTGCATGAAAATGATCTTTTAGAGCCTTTCCAGTCTGCATACAGAGCCAATCACAGTACAGAGACAGCTTTACTGCGTGTCAACAACGACATTGTTAAATCAGTGTCTGAGGGTAAGGCTGTACTGCTTGTTCTCTTGGATTTGTCAGCAGCATTCGACACAGTCGACCATGATATTCTTTTGCAGACATTGACACAGCATGGCATATGTGGAACTGTCTTATCATGGTTTGCATCATATCTAGAAGGTCGCAGTCAACAAATATATATCCACAAGACCGGTTCAAAAAGCAAGATGTCAAAGTGTGGTGGCCCTCAGGGCTCAGTTCTTGGTCCACTTTTGTTTACTCTGTACACTTCTTCTCTGGGTCGTCTTCTTAATAGTCATGGCATATCATATCATCTGTATGCTGATGATACCCAACTGTACATTACATTTAATTCATCTCTTCAAAGTGACTCAATCACTGCAGGCAGCAACATGGAAACTTGCATAAATCTGGTGCGGGAATGGATGATAGATTTTAAACTGAAAATGAATGACTCTAAAACAGAATTCTTAGTGATATCCGGGGTTCGCATGCCTACACCCACTGTTACATCAATTCAGGTTGGAAACAACATCACCATGAAAAGTGAATCGGCCAGGAATATTGGACTGATTATGGACTCAAATTTAAAGCTAGACATCCATATCAATAAAATATGTCCAAAATGTTACTGGCAGCTTCGGAATATTGGAAGACTGAGAACTTATCTTAACCAGTCAGCACTTGAAAAACTTGTGCATTCCTTCATCACCTCACAACTAGACTATTGTAATTCAGTGTTAGTGGGGCTGCCGCAGTATTTGATTCAGAAGCTTCAAAAAGTTCAGAATATTGCTGCTAGGATAATTACTGGTACCAAATGCTCTGAACACATAACACCTGTTTTAAGACAATTGCATTGGCTTCCAGTTAAACAGAGAATTAATTTAAAAATATTGATCTTAGTATTCAAATGTATCCACAAAATGGCTCCAGTTTACCTGCAAGAGCTCATCACTGTATACACTCCATCACGCAGTCTGAGATCTAAAGATCAAATTCAACTAGTCATACCTTTTAGCAGATCTAATCTAGCTAATGATCGAGTGTTCTGCATCGTGGGTCCAAGATTGTGGAATGCGTTGCCTATTAGTGTCAGAAATTCAGAAACTATCAACATCTTCAAAAGAAATCTTAAAACTTTCCTATTTACTAAAGCATTCTCCTGAACCTCCCTAGAGGAAATTGAAACAAGTGACTCTTTATTTTCAGAAAAGTGTATTTTATTTCTGTGAAGCGTTTTTGGGCACTCTTCGTGGTTTTACGCTTTTACAAAATCAATTATTATTATTATTATTATTATTATTAATTTTCAATATGTCTTGAGTTTTAACTGTAGCTCCGAATGAATAATATTATCCCTTTACCCGGGGAATCGTCCTCATGCGTCCGCGTAATATACAAATTCAGCAGTTGAAAAAATAATTTTCAAAAATTTCAACAAAACTATATCATGTGACCCCTCATTGGAACGATCTCGCTGAGATCGTTCTAATGGGAGGGGGGGGGGGGGGGGGTCACATGATATTGTATTGTAGACATTTTTGAAAGAATCTGATAAACTACTATTTAAAATAATAAATTTTGATATGTCGTCTGCGTTGCGTGAAGGTGTTTAGAACCGCATCATCAAGGCATGCTGATTCCTTACTACCTTGTTGCCTCAGTTCACGATCGCGGTTCTTATGTTCAGATATCTGAACAGTTTTCGATAAACCAGTATTCCGCGGTATTTTTTTTCTGTACAGAAACCGGTATTCAATTTTGAATATTGTGCAGCCCTAAGGGCAGCTTCTATCTTTCCCCCCGTGCTTCCCTGGCGATCATCCTGATGGAAAACCCTACTGCAGCATTCATAACTGTGTGTCATATTTACACCGACAAAGTTGTGAACGGTCATGTCCTTGATTTATGTCATATGCAGTGTATAAGCCGATGTTGATTCTCATGTCATATTGATTGTCATGCACATTTTTTTCTGCAAGAAAACACCCCGGGACCCTCATCCATCGACTTACCCCAACAGAGGTGGGTTGGTGGATGGGAGTCTTGGGTTGCTTCCCTTGGGAAACATTTTAAAATGTGCTTTCAAATCGAGTTATACTGTTTAGAATACTGCAAATACCTATCGTAGTATTTATTTATTTATTTATTTAATTATTTATTTATTTATTTATTTATTGGAGCTTAACGACACTTTCGACAGCCATGGTCAGATCGTGTCGGAAAGTTGTACGGGTGAAGGAAGCCGGAGTACCCAGAGAGAACCACCGAGCAACCGCAAGCAACTGCCAGACTCCCCAACGTACTAACTCCATACAAACAGGATTAGCATTGGTTGAAGACAGGTGCGACATCGACGTGCAGCACGCCTTAGTACACAGCGCCGGTGCAACATCGACGTGCTGCACGCCTTAGTACACAGCGCCACTGTGCCCCTCGTCCGATAGATGCTATACAACTTAATTAATTAATTAATCGGTCGGGACCCGAAACATCACAATAGGGACAATCGTTTCAACCGCCATCCCCAGATCAGTCATCTTTGTCTCTTCCCGGGTCCACGTGATCGTTGTCCTTTCTGAAATTGGCGATCATTTCTCTCACGCCTCAAATTTTTGTGGAGAATATCACAAGAAACAACGTCCCAAAACACCGTATCCAAAACAACAGATTTGTGGATATACAGTTAAAACTAGAAGTCCTGTCAAGAAATGCGCACAAATAGCTCGTTGATCTGCGCTTTAATCTACGCGTTATGGCCATAGTAAGGCTATCAAATTCTGCACATATGGCCTGTGCACAAGCAATATTTCAGCCAATGAACCTCCGGGTGACCCGGAGGTCCATTGGCAGAAACATTGCCTGCATTTGCTATGAGTAACCAGGAGAATCTGCCGTGCTTTGGCTGACATTCGATATGGCAATTGCGCGCAATTCCTACGCGCAATTAAGCCTAGATAAGCGCGCAGTTCACGACAGGACTTCTAGTTTTAACTGTAGCTAATTGGCTCTCAAGAACATGGAATTGTGTTAAAATATTTTTTCTAAAAAATGCGTGCGTTAATTATAACAATAACATTATTATTGTTGTAGTTTTGTGAGGTCAGTCGGTTCGTTCTGAAATATTTACATCAATCGACCGTACCTTTTTATTGATTCTTTCCAACGTTACAGTTTACGAACCTTCGTTTGATAGTATCAGATTGGCTTATGGTCTATTTAGCCATGTAGGTGCGGAAAGACCCACCATAAAGATCAATTACAATATTCACTTTACTGCAGAACAGTCTATTTATATTTCTGTGGTTGGTAGTTCATTATTGATAGATATCGAATTTTTTAATTCTCGTTGTCCTTTTGTATTCCAGACAGTGGAGTGTTCATAAATACGCAGAACGACACACGCGTGTGAATGGGTTAATCGATACGGCACGAATAGCAGCAAGGAATGACAAATCGAGAGGCCGCAGGCCTCGAGTTTTATCCTTCCACGATGGCACAAGTGGCATATCGATTAACCCATTCACACGCGTGTCTTTCTATGTTTATTACATGCCTTAAATTCTATAAAAAAAAAACAGTTATTAGAAATACACTCAGGAATTCATTTGACAACTATCAACAAAAAGAACACATTTTCTCGCCAAATAAATTTGCGAGGGGAACCCGTGTTACTATTTCGTCTCCCGAGTTCCAATGTGTTCTATGTACCTACTGGCACATAGGACTTACTGGAACTCAGAGGACGATTTTCAGCTATCGCTAGCGATTCAAATTGTAATTGCGTTGAACGATTTGTAGAAAATTCCAGTGAAATTTTGCTTCTATTTAAAAATAGTCCGACAACGATTTCCGTTCGGCACAAATGTGCGGAACAGATCTTCATTTTTCGCATGGTTTAGAGTTGCTGTAGATGAAGATTACATAGAACAGGTGTGTAATAAATTGAAATACGTTTTGTCCGTAACGTTGACAGTGTTGATGTATTGTGTTGCTCGGCGAAGAAGTTCCAATGTGTGGAAATCACACCAACCAAGGGAAGGTGTACTTGGACTGCATTTCAAATGATTTATTCATTTTATCAGACAGCTTCGAGCAAATCTGCGTGCGTGCGTGCGTGCGTGCGTGCGTGCGTGCGTGAATATAGCATATGACATATAGGCCAAATTGGTCGGGTGCGTTCTGCATTTAAATGTTTTTCTTTCCATCAAACGTGTATTCTGTTAAAACACACGTCACCTTAATGAAGAATTATTTGCTTATTATTAAGAATACAGGCAGGTCCGAAGCGAACTGGGGAAGTCGGCAACTATTCTTTGTCGGAAAAACTGTGGCCGTTCGAATACCAGCATTCTCTCATTTGGTGAAACCACAACTTGCATTTTCAAAAATGGTTACAAATATCCTATGAAAGTGCTCGTTACAAGTAGTATATGATAATCGAGTAAAAATGTACATAAAAAAATCGTGTATCATTATTATTTTAACCCTTTACCTAACGCAGACGATATCAAAATTTACTATTTTAAATATCATTTTTTTTTAATTTTTCGAAAAATTTCAACAAAACCCTATCATGTGACCTCTCTTTGGAACGAGCTCGATGAGAAAAATTGGAAAAATAATATTTTTTCAACTGCTGAATTTGCATATTTCGCGGGCGGATACGGGCGATTCGTTGGGTAAAGGGTTAAAGAAATATATTGAGTTAGGTATCAAGTTTGTACTGACGGTCTACTATCAGGGAACAACGTCGGAAAATTTTAACTAACTCCCCACCATGAGTTACAGATATAGCTAAATACACTTTTCATCTGCTCTTTTCATAAAGATTTTCAGTCAAAATAAATACTTTGGATTCGCCAAATTTGGAGGCCTATAATTCTTGTTCAATGATAAAAACACGAACTCGACCATTGCGTTCTGTTGCGATAATTAACAGCACGAATTAGTTTCAAATTGGATCTTTTGGGATTCCGTGATACCCCCAAAAAGGTGCCTGGAACGTTTCTTCAATCATTCCCCAACACACATACACACGCTTCCTATTCTCACATTCACTAACGTATTTGCTTTTGGGGGAGGGGGAGGGTTGATACAATTGATAATATTACAACTTCGCGTAATGTTACAACAAAGCATAATGTTACAAACATGTGGTAAAACAGCCGACAATATTATAAACTCCGTATAATGTTATAACTTTTTTTAACACATAATGTTGTAAAAATCAACGCATAATACTACAATTTTTTCAACGCATAATATTAAACAAATGGAGTTGTAACACAAGAGGGGGGGGGCACGATTCGGGACATATTGGGACATATCCCCACGGTGCATACCGACAAACAATGACAAGAGAAGAAATGAACCATGCTATTGAAAGCTATTTCCATAAACAATCTTCATTCCAAATTTCATTGAGATCCGATAACCCAAACCAGAGATACGAAGCGAACAGACAAAAATTGTCTATTTTACGAAGCAAACAGCAAAATTATTGTCTTTGTTTTAGAGCAAAAAAATTAATTCCCCCCCCCCCCCCCCCCACCCCACACGAGGTAATTGTGAAGGCCAGAAACACCTGTTACTGAAGTCTAGTGAGGATCGGACCATCTGTATCAGAGATATAAAAAAAAACATAATGCCACATGTTGGAAGGTAATTTGCATGCATTTTCGTTATGTTACTAGAAGGGCATGACTCCTTCGAAAGTCTTTTCCATAAACAATCTTCATTCCCAAGGCCAGGGGAGCGCGGTGGCTCATTGGTAGACTGTTGGACTTCTGTGCTAGAGGTCCCGAGTTCGATGCCCTCCCGGGACGACCCGCGTTATGTCCTAGGGCAAGGCACTTTATCCCGGTTGCCTACATGGGGGCACGATGACGCCGTGTACTAAGGCGTACTGCACGTCGATGGTGCACATGTCTTCAACCACTGTAACCCTGCTTGAGCGGAGCTTTAACGGAGTTTTTGCTTTTACGCCGTGTACTAAGGCGTACTGCACGTCGATGGTGCACATGTCTTCAACCACTGTAACCCTGCTTGAGCGGAGCTTTAACGGAGTTAATATGTTGAGGAGCTGACAGTTGCTCGTCGTTGCTCGGTGGTTCTCTTCGGGTACTCAGGCTTCCCCCATCCGTAAAACTGTCACGGTCACGATTAGCCATTGTGCATAAGTATGCGACCTTCAACCCCCCAAAAATAAATAATAAAGATTCCGAAGGCCAGAAACACCTGTTACTGAAGTCTAGTGAAGATCGGACCATCTATATAAGAGATATAAAAAACAACATAATTCCACATGTGGGAAGGTAATTTGCATGTATTTTCTTTGTGTTACTCCCATAAACAATCTTCATTCCAAGTTCCATTGAGATCCGATAAACCAAATCAGAGATACGAGGCGAAAAGACAAAAAACAAAATTATTGTCATTGTTTTACAGCAAAAACAATAATTTACCGCCCCCCCCCCCCCCTCCCAACACACATGCACACACATCCGAGGTATTGTGAAGGCCAGAAACAACTGTTACTGAAGTGCAATGATGATCGGACCATCTACATAAGAGGTATAGAACAAAGACATAACGCCACATGTGGGGAGGTTCTTTTCTTTGTTTCACTGCAGGGGCATGACTCATTTGAAAAGAAACAATTTTCATTCCAGAATTCACTGAAATCCGATAGCCCAAACCTGAGATACGAGGCGAATAGACAGAAAATTGGCTATTTTAACTGGTAGAGTGCTAATTTTTTTTTTGGCTATCCAATCTTGGACACATGTCTTTGCCTTGTTATAATTTACGGGAGAGTGCCTATGGGCACTCTCCCATAAATTGTAACAAGGCAAACCCTTATAGACTAAATATAATATCACTTCAATGATAATACAAAGTATATGCACTGAACATAAGCCTTCGAGCTGTGGTACTTGTACTTCAGAATAAATCCCAAATATGGGCTTCCAGCACTCTACCAGTTAAGAGGCAAACAGCGAATTTTCAAAGTTAAAAAGGGGGATAAGTCTAAAAAGTGAAAATTAAGAAATATTATTAGAGACTCATTTGAAAGCCTTTCCCCAGAACAATCTTCATTCCACCGAGATCCGATAACCCAAACCTGAGATACGAGGCGAACAGGCAAAAATAGGCTATTTGAATATTCAAAGACTCACTCACAGAAAAAATAAAACAGCAGCAAAGATCTTCTGATAGCCATCGTCTGTATGGAATTCCATTGAAATCTGAGCAGTAATGTTCAAGTTATAAAACGAACAGACATTGGAGTGCGGACGGACACACGGACACACGGACACACAGACAGATTTCAATGCATGAGAGTGTACCAGCGGTGCCGACATAACAGTATTAAGGGTAAGACTGTGTCAGATGACAGACAATATCTCTCAGCAATGGACTGACCAAGCAACAAATCTCAAGGGGAAAACGGTTTTGCGTAAAATCCTTGAAGTGTTCACAAACCCATTTTAAAACCCAAAACACCAAAGTCACTCTACAGGGTCGAGTAATTTTAAGAAGAGCATGTTAAGTATGGCGTATGCACCTCCACCCCACCCCCCCCCTCCTCTTTCAACACTTGGCATACACACATGAGGGTTGTATTGTCTCTGTTTTACAGCAGATAGTAATCCAACCCTGTAGAAATTGTGAGATTCGCGTACACCTGTTACCAATAGTTTGTGTCAATCAGACCATCGACATGGGAGATGTGAAATTATTGTCTTTGTCTTACAGCAACTAATTACCCGCTGGAGACAGCTTACATAAGCTTTAGCTTGCTGCTGGAT
This sequence comes from Pictodentalium vernedei, assembly GCA_031216915.1. Lineage (NCBI taxonomy): Eukaryota > Metazoa > Mollusca > Scaphopoda > Dentaliida > Dentaliidae > Pictodentalium > Pictodentalium vernedei. Next base: position 117,592,657 of record CM062294.1, on the reverse strand, counting down.
CCATTTTCCGTTAATTATTTGTATTCTATATATATATTTGTACTTGTATATTTTTGCTTACCGGAAATAAAATATTGTTTAAACTAAATTACCCCCCCCCCCCACCCCCCCCAACCCCCCCCCCCCCCCCGCGAAGTAATTGTATAGGACTGAAGCACCTGTTACTGAAGTCTAGTGAGGATTGGACCATCTATGTAAGAGATAAAGACAAAAACATAATATCACATGTGGGGAGGTGATTTGTATTTATTTTCTTCGTTTTACTTCAGGGGCATGGCTCATTTAAACGCCTATCCCGTAAACAATCTTCAGTCGAGATTTCATTGAAATCCGATAACCCAAATCTGAAATATGAGGCGAACAGACAAACAATGGCTATTTTACGAGGCAAACAGCGAATTTTCATAGTTAAAAAGGGGGATAAGTCTAAAAAGTGAAAAGTAAGAAATATTATTAGATACTCATTTGAAAGCCTTCCCCATAAGCAATCGTCATTCCAAATTTCATTGAGATCCGATAACCCAAACCTGAGATACTAGACAAAAACGACAGACAACAAATAGGCTATTTTTGTATATTTAAAAGGCCATAACTCACAGAAAAAAAATTTCAACAGTAAAATGGCTGATGTTCCTAAAAGCACTCATGATAGTGAACAACTGTATGAATTTTTATCGAAATCTGAGCAGTAATGTTGAAGTTATAACGCGAACAGACATCTGAGTGCGGATGGACAGTTGTACGGACGGACGCACGGGCGTTGGGAGGGACAGGCGCAATCCAGTATACTCCATCTTTTGACAAAAAAGTTGGGGTATAATTATCAGTTGTAACAGGGTGGGGGAGAATTCGAAACTAGCTGAAGGTTTGAGAGGAGAGTATAAGCAAGCGCAACTGAGCACATTGGATATCTTGACCCTGGCTTTCTGGGATTTAACCCTTTACCTAACATGAAAAGCAGACGACACTTGCAAAAAAATTCTTGAATAATTATTTTTTTTCATTTTTTGTCTCAAAAACATAGGTTATGACCCCTCGTTGGAACGAGCTCGACGGGCTCGTTCCAACGAGGGGTCATAACCTATGTTTTTGAGACAAAAAATGAAAAAATAATGAAAATTAATTGGCGATTTTTGAGAATAGCGCTGGCCGGTTTTGGCCGTTACGTTGGGTAAAGGGTTAAAACTTGGGAAACCTCTACCTTTATATTATGAATTATTTATTCATGGAACGAAATTAACTACACTACCACCTCCACCCCGAAGAAAATCGATCTACACTAGTATGGCCTTTTAGAGCACTCATTATTACTGGTTGAAGACAGTGTGTCGGAATAACAAGAAAACATCGAAATCACCCAAAATTTTAATCATATACAGCAGTTTAGTTATTTTTAACACGCCTTAATAACAGTTAGTTATATGGCATCACCTCATATACCCGAATCATCCTATTAATTGGGCCAATTTCTTTAATATTTTTTCATTAATATACTACTCAAAGTTTGCTAAGCACCAAGTATATCCAACTATCTGTTTTACGTTTAAGTTGAAATATTGTTATGAAAACTGTATATATTTTTTATTTAATTATATCTTTAATGATTTAAGTACAGAAATTAAGATTTTTTGTTTGTGTTTGACATTATTTTTTAGCTTTTGAATACGATAACCATGGAAAATGGATATTATTGGTAAAAAATTTTCAAATTTGTCAAAAAGTTGACGGAGCGAACTGGTATGGGTTGAATGTCGAGTATAAGACCCATTACAGCTAATTACAGCTTGACAACGCCTTCTCATGCTCCCAATCAGTTTCCTCATGGTCCTTTGTGGGATGTTGTTCCATTTTTGGACCAGCATGGCACCAAGGTCCTGGACACTTCTTGGCTTGACTGGACGGGCTGAAATTGCAAGCTGCAACTCATTCCAGACATGTTCGATTGGATTGAGGTCAGGGGATCTCGCTGGCCAGTCCATACGCTCAATCCCCCACCCCTCCTGTTGGTACTCCTGGACAGCATAGGCAACATCAGGACGGGCATTATCGTCCATCAGAATGAATCACCCACTGCACTTGCGTACAATCTGACGTGGGTATCCAACATCTCATCAATATACCGCCGATTGCCTACATGGGGGCACGATGACGCTGTGTACTGAGGCGTACTGCACGTCGATGGTGCGCATGTCTTCAACCAATCTAACCCTGCCTGTGCTGCAGTGCAGAGTTCAGAGTTACGATGTTGGGGAGCTGACAGCTGCTCGTCGTTGCTCGGTGGTTCTCTCCGGGTACTCCGGCTTCCTCCACCCGTAAAACTGTCACGGTCACGATTAGCCATTGTGCATAAGTATGTGACCTTAAACACCAATAAATAAATAAATAAATAAATCAATATACCGCTGTGCAGTCAATGTACCAAGGTCAAGGACACGGAGCTCTGTATGTCCATCCCAGCTGATGCCGTCCCAGACCATTATTGACCCTCCACCATAGCGGTCATGTTCAGCAATGTTGGCTGCATGGAATCGCTCTCCTGGACTTCTCCGTACCCTAGAACTCCTATCTGTGTGGTCTAGGCAGTACCTTGACTATTCTGTAAAAAGGACATGTCGCTAATCTTCTCTGGTGCATCCAACATGGTCCATGGCCCATTCATATCGAGGCTGGCGGTGGTTCTGGGACAGCGGAATGCGAATACACGGTCTTCTCGATCGGAGACCACCTTCGTGCAACCTTTCCCGGATAGTCTGCGTCGACACCTTTACCCCGGATGCATTCTGAAGGGCACTGCACAGCTGGGTTGCTGTTGCCAAGCGGTTCCTACGGGCCTGAATGGTCAAAAACCGGTCTTCAGCTGCAGATGCTACCCTGTATCTGCTACCACAATGTCGTCTTACTGTGTGCCATATTGCTGAATCTTGCTCAGGCTCTGGTGTTCAGCGTGTGGTGCACAACAAGGGCTGCACCATCCTGACGATGCGTAGCCCCTTGCCCCATCATCTCAACAGCCCGCCACATTTCTGCTTCAGAAAAATGTCTTCTTACATTTGCATTCGTCATATTCAATCATTAAATCACAAGGGTTCGTGTTAAAATGAAGATTGAATACCCTACACATGTCATGTACACGTAGACAGTACACGGAAACATCATGAAAATCAAGGGGTACATGCTTTCCACGACTGTCACGAAAAGTCTGCCTGTCAAGAGAGGTGATGTAAACACTGGAGACCATCTCAATACATTCTTTAATCATATCCATCAAATATATCGCAAATATGCCACAAGCAAATTCCACAATGATGTGTCAAATATATTGTGCTTAGCAAACTTGGAGTAGTATATATTGCTTTTCATTATCTCAAGTTATTTCTCTTACGCTGGGTTGTGAAATGATATGTCGGTAAGATATCTGTCGCATTATGACAACCCACGAAAAACGTTCCTTATCAGTCAATCGGAATTATCTTCATATGCAGGCATCACCGCTGTAGTCTCTATCATTGGAGTTTGAATAAAACGGAATTTCATATACCACCCAAGTATCTCATTAAGGCTAAAAAAATAATGTTTTGATTCTCAGGCCCTCCCTCGTTGGATTTGAACCTCCTCATTAGACATTTTTATTATGTCATGTTTTTTAAAGAATTTGTGAAAACATGGAATGGTCATTTTTTCACATTTCTCGACATATAATTATTTAGCTGTGTTTGCAGTAAATTGTTTTTTCTTGTTGCAGTTTATGGGAGAATGCCCAGAGGCACTCTCCCATAAACTGTAACAAGGCAAATTCTGATATACTGGATCATGATTTAATTATTTATCTATTTGCTGGTGTTTAAGGTCATATATTTCTGCACAATGGCAAATAATGGCCGCAACACCGATATAAACTCAACTTTAACCAATAATTTAGAGCCATGTTTCCCATTTTAAAGGACTCCTACCCCAAGCATTGGTTACTGGGGCCTATTCTAATGGATCATGATGTTTGCCAAATCTATACCATTAAAAAGAACAATAAAATACAAATCCTTTTAGCTGTTGTTATGGCAGTTAGTTATAAAAGGTATACTATAATTACACTAAAATACAACCTTTTCTCTTTTTCAAGTGGAAAGACAGCAAAAAGATTTACTGAGTATACTCAACCCTTTACACGAAAAAAAAAAAAAATTAAAAAAAAAAAAATAAAAATAAAATCTTCCCTCCCTCCCTCCCTCACTGAGAATCAATTCGTTTTTTTTATTTGGCCTAACATATCACTTTTTATTCTCGGAATTGTTATGTAATACACCAGTAAGATTTCTACCGTAACTTAAAAAATCACCATTTTATTCAAGTGAAATCATATTTAAATACCGGGATCACCTCCTAAAATTGGATTATATTTCCTACTCCCATTTTATCTTAAACAGTCACGGTTTACCATCACCACAGACAGTTCGGTTATATAAAGAAATAACAATCAATCAATAATACATTTTAATTATTTTATTAATTTTGGGGGGAGAGTCCAGTATTATTGGTGATTCCGGTGATTACGGTTCGTAGGTAGACCGTGTATTATACAGTTTATTAAGTTAATATTCAAGTTATTTATTTATTTATTTATTTATTTATTTATTTATTAAGGTTTAACGACAATTTAACAGCCAATGTCAAATCGTGTCGGTGACAGTTTTACGTGTGCAGGAAGACGAAGTTCCCGGAGAGAACCACCGAACAACGACAAGCAGCTGCCAGCTCCCCAACATCGTAACTCCGCACTGTAGCGCAGGCAGGGTTAGACTGGTTGAAGACATGCGCACCATCGACGTGGAGTACGCCTTAGTACACGGCGTCATCGTGCCCTCATGCGGACAATCAGAGTAAAGTGCCTTGCCCAGGACACAACGAGGGAGTCCGAATCGATCGTTTAGCCTGTCACCCATCCAAGGACTAACCGGGCTCGACGTTGCTTAACTTCGGTGATCTGATGGGAACCGGTTACCATTTACTATTCAAAAGGGTGGATGGAAAATCGTATTGAATGCGTTACTCAACTGATGGTCCTCAATGAGCAGATGTTTATTATACTTGTATTTTTTTTCGCAAGCAGCTCACTGAGCTCAGTCACATGAATGACACGCTCTTTTGTCTGTTGGCTTAAACATTAACCCAGATCAACTGCGCTGAGTGAATATGAACCCAGTTGGGTTCATATTCACTCAGCGCAGTTGATTATTTATATTTATTTATCGATGTTTAAGGTCACATACTTATGCACAATGTCTAATCGTGACCGTGACGGTTTTACGAGTGGAGGAAGCCGGACTACCCGGAGAGAACCACCGAGCATCGGCGAGCAACTGTCAGCTCCTCAACTTTCTAACTCTGCCCAAGCTCCGGGCAAGCAGGGTTACAGCGGTTGAAGACATGTGCACCATCGACGTGCAGTACGCCTTAGTACACGGCGTCATCGTGCCCCCATGTAGGCAACCGGGATAAAGTGCCTTGCCCAATGACACAACGCGGGTTGTCCCGGACGGGGATCGAACTCGGGACCTCTAGCATAGAAGTCCGCGCAGGTGAATTGGGTTGATTTTTAACTTAAATGATTTTAGAGTGCAGTGTCAATAATGTCAATTTTACAGCCAATTCTGAATGTTTGCGTTGCCGACGCGAACCAATTTTTTCAATCTGTTTTCGCCTGGTGCTGTCAAATACCGACGTTAAATTCGAGGACTGCTTGCCGTGTGTCCAATTAATTTGCAATGGGGATAATTGTAATCAGGAAATTTCAGCTCACGAGTTGTATACGCAGATGAAAGAGATGCAGTTCTTTGTCTCCGACTGATTTTCGGCGGAAATTTTACACGAACGAGTTTGCATAACCGATCTCAAACAAAACGAGTGTTCGTCTAATTTTTAAAGTCTTATAAAATTTGTTGCCGAATATTTTTATCAGTCTTGGATGTTGTTTAACCCTTTACCCAACGAATCGCCCGAATCCGCCCGCGTAACATGCAAATTCAGCAGCTGAAAAAATATTATAATATTATTTTTCGAGAAATTTCAACAAAACCATATCATGTGACCCCTCTTTGGAACGAGCTCGTCGAGCTCGTTCCAAAGACAAGTCACACGATATGGTTTTGTTGAAATTGTTTGAAAAAATTTAAAAAATGATATTTAAAATAATAAATTTTGAAACCATCTGCGTTGGTTAAAGGGTTAACATCTGGATTCTACTTCAGTTTTTGTCACGAAAGAGTTGAGTTGTAAATCGTTCTGTCCTCAACACTTTGGTTGACATCGCATGAACTTTGTATGTTTCTTATTATATTTGAGACAATACCCTTTCAGTTCAGAAGATTGCTGCTTCCGCTTGTTTCGTATCAAGTGGGTGGTTGCCTACCCTTTTTCATAACATGTGGGTTTCAGAACCCTGAAGGGACCTAGTTAACATACATAAATAACCTTTTACTTCATGATTGCGAAGAGCAGATGGTTTCTGCACGGGATTGTTATTGAATCTGATATTCAGCTGTCTTTAAAGGAGTATTTTATAGGTTCTCACTTCCGCCGTCTCTAGCTTTGCATATGATTTCGAAAGAAATAGCTGTTTAAAAATTCATCACCTCTCTCACTTAATTTGGATGAAAACACGATCGGTTTGATAGACGTGCTGTCTTTTTGCGTTGGCTGATTAAATTAGCAATAGTTCCTTAACACCGTGGTGTGAAGACTAGGTATGTTTATCGGCAGTTTTACTATGCCTTCCATGTTAAAACTGAGCTTGGATTTCAAAAGGGCATGGGCATGTTTTATTTTTTATTAATGCTTTTATTTATTTATTTATTTTTTTTTTTTTTGGGGGGGGGGGGGGGTAGTTGGTAACTGGTAGCTGATAGGGCGACGACTCAATAGATCTAGGTTGTGAGAATAAGTTAGAATTTTACCCTACAGCCCCGAGGGGGCTGTAGAGTGAAATTATTACTGAATCTCTCCAGAAATAGAAACATGATTCCAAGAATGGTTGTGAAAAGAACAACATCCACCAATATCATTGAAAAATACGGGCTCGGAAAAATGACGGGGCAATGTTTCTGTTTATGGTGGAGGGTGAGGTTTGTTTGTTTGTTGGGGTGGGGGGAGTTATCCGTAATGGGAGCAGGTTTGAGTGTATGTACGTGTGTTTCTGGAACAAGTGGATGAAGTCTATTTCAGATGAATGTTCTTATCTTTCAACGTAGCGCTGCCACTGGTTTGGGAAAGTTATTTATACATAACCATTTACCTAACATGAAAAGCAGACGACACTTGCAAAAACAATTCTTGAATAACTAATTTTTTTCATTTTTTGTCTCAAAAACATAGGTTTTGACTCCTCGTTGGAACGAGCTCGCCGAACTCGTTCCAACGAGGGGTCATAACCTATCTCTGTGAGACAAAAAATGAAAATTTAATTAGCGATGTTTGAGAATAGCGCTGGCCGGTTTTGGCCGTTACGTTGGGTAAAGGGTTAACCCTTTACCCAACGAATCGCCCGCATCCGCCCGTGAAATATGCAAATTCAGCAGCTGAAAAAAAATTATTTTTCGAAAAATTTCAACAAAACCATATCATGTGAACCCTCTTTGGAACGAGCTCGTCGAGCTCGTTCCAAAGAGGGGTCACATGATATGGTTTTGTTGAAATTTTTGGAAAAAATTTAAAAAATGATATTTAAAATAATAAATTTTGAAATCGTCTGCGTTGGGTAAAGGGTTAAAATGAGATTTACCATCAATTTATTCGGATATCACAACATGCACATTGCCCATATGAAGCGTTCTTATCAGACAACGGTTGTTTTGCCTGACTGTTTCACCTGTTCACACCAATGACCATGCAATCAATGCCTTCAAGTTACCTCCCTTAGAGAGTGACAAACATGTGGTATGACAGTGCAGAATATTTTCCCAAAGGCGACCACAAAAAACGTTCGTGTGAAAAAAAATATGGTCGCATCATTTTAATTTAGGCATTCAAATACCTTCGTCATGAATATCCCTTCAGATAACCTTTTCAGTCCTCAAACCCGAATTCCAGGCAACAAATAAGAGAGAAAAATTGATATTAATGAAACTACCGGTCACGGACATATTTTCCACGGGGAGATTCCAACAAAAAATCCACCAATAGTTAATTGCATTTTTGTCCCCCAAATTTATCAGATCATCCATCTCTTTTAATTGCCATATTCAGCAGTTATGCAAGAGTTTAGTACAATGCTCCAAAGGGGTTTTTAAATCATTATTTTTCCTCAAGGCTACTAAGTTTCGGAGACTGCATCAATTCCGTGTGCGTCTTTTCAAGGCGGGTTACTCTAATTCAAATATTGAGTGCTGTCATGCCATTTTGCGATTCACTAAATAACGTACGAACGGACATACAGACAATATTACATCTCCTCGAGTTTCCGACCTCCGGTCACAGCTGAGTAATAACAAAAGAAACGATCCGTGTTATATCTTCGCAATTTCTTCACACACACACTAAAAACTAAAGTGTTAAAACTGACACTTTCAAGGTGTTAAACCCATTCTAACTCTTAGGGTTTGATTTTAACACTCAAAGTTCAATGCTCTAAGCACTTAGACATTACAATCATCAGACATCTGAAACTTGAATGGATGGCACTTCCCATGTGACTAGCATTGGTGGTTCTTCCAGAATCGTCCATAATATAATTTGCGCTTGGTGGGTACATAATTAAAAGGACACAACGCAGATGACGCGGATCAGGCTCGAGAGTTCGAGCCTGATTGATCCACGTCATCTGCATTGTTTCCCTTTAAGTGTCGCGACATTACACTTGTCAAGTGGTATTATTGTCAACACTGGGATATCTACACTTGAACAAAGTGCTAGTTCAGCACTTAGTAAGCGTTAAATACAGCACTTCAAGTGTGGTTTTTAACACTTTAGATTTTAGCGTGCATTAGAAGTAATGTTGAAAAAATCAATGGAGTTCACCATACCCCATGACCCCCTAGTTTCTCCACTGACTCAGCTACCGCCTTTCTGGAGAGATTATTATTATTATCCCTGAGGGTGAGAGTATGAGATGGGGAAATCTCACCCGAGGCAGGATATTTGGGCTAGTCACGAAGCTTGTCGAGTGTCTGTCCCAAATATCTTGTCCAGAGGGTGAGATTTTCCCCATCTCACAATCACCCTGTAACAACCAGTAGTGTAATAGTCAACCAGTAGTGTAATATTAACAAGTAGTGTAATAAAAATTAATCAGTAGTGTAATAATCAAACAGTAGTGTAATACAAATCAACCAGTAGTGTAATAACCAGTAGTGTAATAAACTTAACCAGTAGTGTGTCAGGGCAAAGCCAGCCTAAATATAGGGGCAAGGGGCCTCATATTTAAAGATATTGTAAGTTCAAAATATATTCCGCATCAAGGCGAAAACCCACGTGAATTTCACTTCTCTGTAAAGCTTGACATAGAAAAAACACACGTGGTGTATATCCAGCTTTAGCGCAGGGACCCAGGGAAGAAACGGTATGTTAGATAAGGTTTAATCTCATTTAATTTATACAGTAGTCGCGAATCTTACGAGACGTAATCGGTTTTCGTCACGGCCAATTGAGAAACGAGATTCTAAAAGATAGAAATGTCGTGTCATCATTAGTAATAGCAATGCGTGTCAGGAACGAATCGGTTTTCTCGACAAGTGAAATCACCGTTAAGTCACGCGCGAGATGACTTGTATTGATTCTGCCTCGATATACGTCATCTCCCACCGTTTTGACAGGTGGACAGATGAGCGTCGGTCCACCTGACAGTTTAGGGTAAAAAGTATATATACCTTGAAGAGCAGAGCATTAGACACACTTGGGGTCACACACACGTTGGTGGAGTCCAGGACAGGCGGACTCTGTTTCCTGGCATAGGGGTACCTTCGATCACAGGACCCTGAAACGGCTGGAATCGCCAGAGAGGGCATTCCATGATTGATTTAGCTTAAGGTGGATAGGCGGCCACAAGAGCCGAATTTCGTTGAGAAGGAACACCCAGGTGAAACGTTAAAGTTTAGATTGTCGAAAAGCAGGTATCAGCCTGCAATAGTCAGAAGTGTAGGTTAATTGTATTGTGCGTATTAACCCTTTGAAGCGTCAACCTGATTGCGTTCTGAGTAGTTTGTTTTGCTGTCGAAACATCGTAATACCGACTGGAGATCGGTGTGAGTGACAATTTCGCCCTAGCACAAAAAGGGGCATTTGTGAATCGTGAATTCAACCAGGAACGGTGGATATTTCAATAGGACTTTCACGGAGGACTTTCAAAAGGCACATAAGGTATGAGTAGACAATATCTGACCCAAATCAGAAGCACGGTGGTTTATAGATGACGAACATTGCTGGTCGGAACCCTCCGGCAGCCAGAGGTACAGTTACGCGCAGACGTTGACATTTGAGCCTAAGCGGGTGAAGCTCTTATGGCGAGCTCACAGTAATAACATTTCAGATTTGTGAAGCTCTTATGGCGAGCTCACGGTAGTAACATTTCCAGTGTGTAGACTATAGTGCCAGTACAGGGCTATAGAATGACTATATGATTGTTTAGAATTATTTAACCGTAGCGACCCATTTTATGTGAAAAGAATCGAATTGTTGATTGTTGAAATATTGAAACGGATTTATTTTTATGTGTAAATAAAAGAATCGTTGTTACTTTAAATCATTCTTTCCATTATACAGCCTGAAGTGATTAGGAATCACACCTAACGGAAATCGAACCTATTTCAGGCCAATTTGGCAGAGAAGCAATCACGGCGTCGGTCTAACTCAGCTCTCTGCGCCGAGTTCGCGACACTTGGATTCCGACCATCCACGTTGGTCTAATTTTCCCGCAACTTCATCAGCGGGACTAAATAACCCCACGTCAGCCCAGGCCTTACGGGGCCTTAGGTGTCCCTGACATTGATTGGCGAGCGCTACCAGGATATTTCTAAAAGGTAAAAAATGGCTATATGGAAATTTTGTATTATTTTAACGGCGGTTCTGTTTAGGTTTTGACGCGTTCGGTCAGTTGATACCGTTCAAGGGTTTAATATCGCAATACAGTAGTCCCCAAAAGGATACTTAATAGTCACTATAACTGCGGTAGGTTTCAGAATATTTGGGGCGTTTAATTACGTTAAATTACAGAGGTAAATTAGGATCAATTGCCATATTTTTTTTTCTTTCTTTCTTTTCCTTCTTCATTCTTTCTGACGAGTGTTGAAGATAGAAAGAAAAAATCAAAATGGATGTTGTTACACCCCTCGCCCAACTGGTATCATTAGGCAAGGAAATGGGCCGTGAGGGAGCTGAACTTCAGAAGTTCGTTAAAGATGAGCAGAAACGTGAGGCCAAGGAGATTGCCTTACGTAATGACGCAAGGGAGAGAGAGGCCCAAGCAGTAAGGGAGGCAAAAGAGCGAGGGATTCAATTAGAACGAGAGCGTGAGAAAGACGCAAGAGAGGCGAGGGAGAGAGAAGCCCAATTAGAACGAGAGCGTGAGAAAGACGCAAGAGAGGCGAAAGAGAGAGAGATTCAATTAGCAAATGAGGCGAGAGAGAGAGAAGCCCAATTAGAACAACAGAGGCACGAGAGAGAATTAGAGCTCCTCAGAGCAAGGGCCGATGCGGAGAATGGAAGTCGGCGCTCAGGGGACGGGAGTGCAGGGGTAGCAATTCATGCCCCACGCCCCCACCTCGCTCATTTTAATGAAAACACAGATGACTTGGACTCGTACTTGGAGAGGTTCGAGCGTTTTGCCTCCAGTCAAATGTGGCCAGAAGACACATGGGCTATGTGCTTGAACCCTTTGTTGTCAGGTAAAGCCCTCGAGGCTTATACCAGTATGCCTCCTGCACTTCTTAACGACTACAGTGAGCTGAAGAATGCCATCCTTCGGAGATACCAGCTCAATGAAGAAGGATTCCGGACCAAGTTCCGAGAGATTAAGCAGGAGAAGGGAGAAACAGTACCTCAGTATTTTGCCCGAGCTAGGCGGTACTTTGACCGCTGGACTGATCTCGCAGAAGTGAATGAGTCATATGGAGCCCTGCGAGATCTATTTCTCCGGGAGCAGTTTTTAACTACATGCTCCAAGGAGTTGGGCCTGTTCGTCAAGGAAAGGGGTCCGCCCACCTATGATGAGATGGCAACTGTGGCAGAACGCTACATCGAGGCCCACGGTGGGAGTGTAAACGCACCCAAATCGGCTAGGGGTGGAGCAAACGGGTTGGCAATGGCACCTGTAAGGCAACACCACCCCAATCCGCCTGCGTCGCAGGCCAGCCGGAATGGGAACGCCCCCAAAGACACAACTTGTTTCATCTGCAACAAGCGGGACATATTGCCAGGGACTGCTGGCAGAAGCAGGTAAGGACCACTGGGAACATTAGACCACCCCAGCAGGGGGTCGGGAACGCAGCACCAAGGGGTTGGAAGCAAGGTGACCGCGTAGATCCGGGGCCCAGTAGACAGACGGCAGCGTTCTGTCAAACTATCGGTCCAGAACACAGTCCCCTCCGGGAATGTATACAAGAGGGAGAATTAAGGCTGGAAGACGGGAAGGTTGTCCCGATAATAAGTGGCATGTGTGAGAGGCTCACAACTTCGCAGGAGAAGGTTGATATGCCAGTGTACCCAGGGTATGTGGGACAAAGGGAGATCGGTCTGCTCCGGGATTCTGGGTGCTCCTCTGCAGTGGTTAGAAAGCAACTGGTTGACGACAAGCAATTGTTGGGGCGCGACCATTTGTGTATTTTGATAGATGGGACCGTTAGAAGGTTCCCCATCGCGAGGATAACTGTGGATACCCCATTTTATTGTGGCGAAGTGGAAGCCATGTGCATTGAATCACCCGTGTATGACCTGGTCATAGGTAATATCCCAGGGGTGAGGGCAAGCCCTGATGAGTTATGGTCCAGGGATAGGGGGCCAAGTGAGGGCCCAACGAGTAATGAAGGGAAGGTTCCCAGGGGAAACCAATCCGATGGTCCAGGGGATGGCCCCTACACGACGAAATGTCGGGAAGTTTCAGGAGGGACGACCCCTGTCCTATTAGGGGGAAGGGGTCGCAGGCGGTCCAGGCGAAACGCCAAACAGCGAGGGAACCCAATGGGATCATTGGGGGAAAGACCCTCAAGCAAATTTATGTGGGGGAGTTGAGCGCCCCAAGAAGTCGGTGTCACCTGTGTGGAGAGGGGAGGCCAGACCCACGCAAATGGCTGGGCAAACTTCCCCAGAATTGAGAGGGCACGGGTCAACACAAGTTGAGTATGTTAAAGTGGATGGGACCGCTAAGGTGGGCGCCCAGGGGACCGAGAAAAGGGTCCACAAATCAAAGGAGAAGCATCCTAGGTGGCGGAGACCACGTAGAGAGTGCCGGGGGCGCACAGCGCCCAATGTGCGCAAGAAGTCGTCGCAATGGACCGGGGGGTCGACGGCACAAGGGCCAAGGACGGCCAGTGTCGTTCGAACGACGGTAATCGCCGGGACGAGTGAGCCTGGGGGATATAGCGCCAAGGGAAGCTCTTGGGAATGCGACAACGACAGGGTATGGGGACCCTGGTGGAATACCCGTAGAAATGGCGGAGCGAGAAGTAGGGGTGTGTCAAGGGTTACCCAAGGGGATACTGGGAACCGGGCCCCTACCAATGGTCGGTGGTTATAAAGAAGCAATAGTTGGGTGGCTGTGGGCCTGGTGTCTGGGACGGGGGCTCCAGTCGCAAATATTTTTGTGGGTGAGGTGATGAGTTTCGTAAACCCGGTGTTAAGGCCCGGAAGAAATTTTCTTATTTTTAGTATTATTATTGCTCTGACTGCTGACTAGAGTTGTTTGTGAGTGCGAATGTGAGATACACTGCCCCGTTCGTCGCATGTGCGTGGACGGGGAGCATGTGTGTCGAGTTTTGTAAGTGTGGGACACACTAACCCCGTCTGTCGCAAAGGCGCGGTCGGGAAATCTGTGTGTTGAATGTGTGAGTGTGTGAGGCACAATTTTAATCCCCTGGTTGAGCTTTGCGAGGGTGAGGCTCAACGTAATGCAGGGGTCGTTTGCCCCTTCACAAGACATAGGGGAACGGGAGGCGAAGTTACACTCCGTTGGAATTAACCCATCTGACGCAAAGGCGCGGACGGTGTTACTCGTCGGAGTGAGTGCCAAGTGAACTGTTTGCAAAATGGGCGAATGTGTATAAAAATGTGTATGTTTAGGTGTAAATATATAGTATTACAGAGAGAGAGAGAGCGCTGCAAATCTAAGAATAAGGCTACTCTCCATATGTAAACCCGCAAGACGGGAGCATGTGGTAGCGTGTGTGTCGTGGGAATCGGTATGGCCGACGCATGAGCCCGGTCATGAACCCCACGACCACTAGGGCACAGTTTTGTAGTCTTAAACATGATGGGTAGATTGTAAAAAGGTGTGAGAGGCGAGCGTGCGTGGCTTTGCCCCTTGTGTTTTAAGAGATACACAGGGTGTTTCTCTCGGGAAGGGAGTTGTCAGGGCAAAGCCAGCCTAAATATAGGGGCAAGGGGCCTCATATTTCAAGATATTGTAAGTTCAAAATATATTCCGCATCAAGGCGAAAACCCACGTGAATTTCACTTCTCTGTAAAGCTTGACATAGAAAAAACACACGTGGTGTATATCCAGCTTTAGCGCAGGGACCCAGGGGAGAAACGGTATGTTAGATAAGGTTTAATCTCATTTAATTTATACAGTAGTCGCGAATCTTACGAGACGTAATCGGTTTTCGTCACGGCCAATTGAGAAACGAGATTCTAAAAGATAGAAATGTCGTGTCATCATTAGTAATAGCAATGCGTGTCAGGAACGAATCGGTTTTCTCGACAAGTGAAATCACCGTTAAGTCACGCGCGAGATGACTTGTATTGATTCTGCCTCGATATACGTCATCTCCCACCGTTTTGACAGGTGGACAGATGAGCGTCGGTCCACCTGACAGTTTAGGGTAAAAAGTATATATACCTTGAAGAGCAGAGCATTAGACACACTTGGGGTCACACGCACGTTTGTGAAGTCCAGGACAGGCGGACTCTGTTTCCTGGCATAGGGGTACCTTCGATCACAGGACCCTGAAACGGCTGGAATCGCCAGAGAGGGCATTCCATGATTGATTTAGCTTAAGGTGGATAGGCGGCCACAAGAGCCGAATTTCGTTGAGAAGGAACACCCAGGTGAAACGTTAAAGTTTAGATTGTCGAGTAGCAGGTATCAGCCTGCAATAGTCAGAAGTGTAGGTTAATTGTATTGTGCGTATTAACCCTTTGAAGCGTCAGCCTGATTGCGTTCTGAGTAGTTTGTTTTGCTGTCGAAACATCGTAATACCGACTGGAGATCGGTGTGAGTGACAATTTCGCCCTAGCACAAAAAGGGGCATTTGTGAATCGTGAATTCAACCAGGAACGGTGGATATTTCAATAAGACTTTCACGGAGGACTTTCAAAAGGCACATAAGGTATGAGTAGACAATATCTGACCCAAATCAGAAGCACGGTGGTTTATAGATGACGAACATTGCTGGTCGGAACCCTCCGGCAGCCAGAGGTACAGTTACGAGCAGACGTTGACATTTGAGCCTAAGCGGGTGAAGCTCTTATGGCGAGCTCACAGTAATAACATTTCAGATTTGTGAAGCTCTTATGGCGAGCTCACGGTAGTAACATTTCCAGTGTGTAGACTATAGTGCCAGTACAGGGCTATAGAATGACTATATGATTGTTTAGAATTATTTAACCGTAGCGACCCATTTTATGTGAAAAGAATCGAATTGTTGATTGTTGAAATATTGAAACGGATTTATTTTTATGTGTAAATAAAAGAATCGTTGTTACTTTAAATCATTCTTTCCATTATACAGCCTGAAGTGATTAGGAATCACACCTAACGGAAATCGAACCTATTTCAGGCCAATTTGGCAGAGAAGCAATCACGGCGTCGGTCTAACTCAGCTCTCTGCGCCGAGTTCGCGACACTTGGATTCCGACCCTCCACGTTGGTCTAATTTTCCCGCAACTTCATCAGCGGGACTAAATAACCCCACGTCAGCCCAGGCCTTACGGGGCCTTAGGTGTCCCTGACATAGTGTATCAAACACCCATGAAACCCAACAAGTTTTTCAACAAAATTTGAGCGCACAAAAGTTCTGTATATACACCACAGGCATATACCACGAAATTAAATTTCCAACGCCGGCAAGACGGGGGTGAAATATTTGTAGCGAAATGAACATTGACACATTCCGATGACGTCATATTGTGAATTCGGCAATATATTCGCACACAACTTCTCTACGGGAATTTCGTGCAACTCCTTCCACTCATAATCGCGTTCGCCCCAAATTTCATATAAAAGAATCACCTGTCGTTTAGTTTTGCGTTCTGTGTTTTTATTTCTATTTTCTTCGACAAATGTTCTTCGGCTAATATTGCCGAAACGTGGCACCATGTTGTTTGTTAACAGAAGAATGTGCGATAATTGAATAGCCCTGCGCTCATTAAATATGCTAATAAGCCGGTCACGTGTATCGTGTGATCTGGCATGGTCTTCTCACACGAGACACCCATATCGTGCAGTATGGGGAGTGGGGGGGGGGGGGGGGAGTAGAAATCTTAGTCTAGACGCGACGTGGTATACAAAATACACTTCCTCATTCGGAAAATCACCCCTGAACGAAAATAGACAATTCACTTAATATCTTGATATCACTTTATTTGTTTATTTGTTTATTTAGTTATTTATTAGGGTTTAGCGACACTTTTGACAGCCAGAGTCACCTCGTGTCGGACAGTTTAATGGTTGGAGGTACCCGGAGTACCCGTAAAGAACCACCGAGCAATGGCGAGCAACTGTCACACTTCCCAACGCACTAGAGATCCACACAAGCCGGGTTAACATTGGAAGAAGACGAGTGCACCCTCGAGGTTCAGTAAGCATCAGTGCACAGCGCCACGGTGCACCAACGTGGACAATCGGTATTAAGTGCCTCAACCATTGACACAAATAGTTAACCACAGCGCGAATCGAACCGTGGATCGTTCGGCTTGAACTCCAGCGGCGTAACCACCGCGCTCTATAGCGGGGGAGGAATTCGCTAGAATTGTGCACTTGGTGATACCTTCCTGAAATTTGGCATGATGTAAGGGTAGGCATCAGAGATTTCAAAATCGATCGGCTACAAGTTGGCACCATCCTCTAGCCACCACTAGCAGCGAAATCCAAAATGGCCGCCAAGCGGATCGAAAAAAAGCTATTTTCGCCGATCGCACAACTGAAGCTCCAAACCTAACACCATACATGTGCTGTAATTGATGTGAATGATGGAGTGAAGCCCTTGGAACAAGTTGGGGGGAAGATTAATGGATAATGGGATCAGAATTTCCGTCGATGTGTGCGTCTGTGTGTCTGACTGTCAGTATGATCGTCCGTCCGTAGATAAATTAGTGTTGAATGTTTCTCGGGAATGCAATGGTCAAATGAACATGGTATGAGAGATTCCTGTCAACACATGAACAAGGGTACTCGATAGTATGCAGCAGTGGGGATACTTGGACATTTGATAATCCAATTAAAGTGACAGTCTATTCTCAACTTCCGGCATTTTCGATAGATTTATTTTCTAAGAAAATAAAACTATCAAATTTCTAGAGGAGTTCTGGTTCAATCTCAACACCATAGCGACACGTCTGCCAGCAAGGGCAGTGCTGGAATGAACTCGGGATGCATTAGTTCCCGTTGTTAATTATACAATGTTATCTTGCCAGTATAGAACATTGGCAAAATGGGACTAGAAGGGGTGAGTGTATGTTTGCAGTCATTCGAGGTACAGGAATATTTTTTGACTACAAGTAGTATTCTTCATTTTCGGCCAGTTAAGATGTGGTGTGTTCCAAGTCAGGATTAATGTTGCCGACACTTAATGCCCATCCCTCATGGTATGCTACTTTACCAGGGATATAGAGATATAGCCACCACTGGGAGCCAAAACATGACCTTTGATGTCGATGAGTGGTCGAAATGTTTTAGCGAATAACTTATCGAAATATGATCCGGTATGGCAATTTGATACCTTACGTTAGATTTATTAGATCAACTCAGGTATGGATTCATTGAGACATGAGTGCGCTACAAGATGAAGGATTTCCAAGTTGATTTGCTATGGAGTAGGAACTGACTAGTCACATGTGGCCTATGGCCAGAGAAAGACAAGGATACCATAGATGAACACACGGGTGAACGAAGGTATCAACTGTTGTACAGAGGCAAAATAGTTGGGGATATTGTATCATGCTATGCATGAATTAACACCGTCTTGTGCAGTAAATAACAGACTATTTTCCGAAATCTAAAACTGTATTCCTATACCCCGGACAATGTAGCAAGCCACATGGGATGAACATTTGTTAGCAAAATCAACTCAACTAGAAACATGACATGTGTTAACTGGCCGAAAATGGAAAAAAAAATACCAGAATAGGAGATGACTGGTCCTAACATGACAGTATACTACTCAATATTGTTACAACAGCCACCTTCACACTTACACAAAGGTGTGCACCTTAATCCAGCTTTCAAGCATTTGCAATTGCCCTTGCAGGCCTTGGCACAACTACAGTGGAGCATCAGTGCACATGCAGCACTTGCGTCTCCTAGGTGAGTCCAAAATGGGACCAGAATATTGAGACGTGGATTCCACTCCCATCCGTACTGTGATGGGTCTGGCACACATAAGTGTTTCTGCAGAGCACGATGCCAAATGAAAGATGACACAAGAATTACCCTTTTTACATGTTGATACAGAGCTGCTTTGGTGGGCGGGATGTTTTCCATAGACTTAAGGCCATGTGTGAACATATGCCGTCTCGCATCATTGACACGTGTACTGACACAACTGTTACTGTACATCTGTATGGTGAGTTTTTCGATATGCTGCATATGAGGGGAATCCTCTGAAAAGACTTGCGGATTCTCAGTCAATTCTATCATCATTTCAGTTGATGCGGGAAAATTCATCCATGCATTCCATCCTGTCTTCTTCCCAATGCCGAGCATGCTGGATGTTACATCACAACCTGTGAAGGCGTGGAAGAAAGTCAGGGCCTTACAGTAATCAGGTCCAAGTTGTGAAGCTATCTCATGAATTGGCATATCTTTATATGCCTTTCCAATTCCAAACCCAATCCACAGCTCACTGAGTCCAAGGTCACGGAATGTTGCGAAATGGTGCAAAGACAGAATGACGACATCAGAATCAACCGTGCGAAGAAAAGCTATTTTGTGACCTTGTGAGACTGCATGGTTGAGATGAAGCATCATGCGCGTGTCTGCTTCCTCGTGGTTCGATGGAGATATGTCACATAAGCTAACATCCTTATTGCATAGTACATATTCTCCTGATGTCGTTAACAACTGGTACTCGGATGTTGATGTTAATTTCAGCAGTTCAGCAGACAGGAACTTGAAAAATTCGTCTTTATTCTCACTAACTTTCAAGAATGCCTGCCAATTCTTCCCTTTAGGTAAAGGGACGTTCTCGGACACCCGTATCAACCTAACTGCTGTCTCACCGAGGCGTTTTGCTCGCGTCTGATTCTTCAAACTGCCTTCGGGGTAACAGTCATAGATCGCATCAACCCTTGTGGTGTTCGTGTTAATCAGAGATTCGATGTATGGCAATAATTGCAATCGAGCATATTCTCCAAACAGATCCGCTTTCTGTGGTTTGATTACATGGACTACAGCAGGCATATCCAAGATGACAACTGAAGCTTGTCTAGCTGCTGAATTCTTCCCTTGTGCAGGAATAGCTGGTAAACAATTGAGAATTTGAGATTTTGTCCCACTCCGTAGCTTACCTCTATCGGATAATGCTGGCGGATCACGTGCATTCTCGTGCATGAAAAACTCATCCATGTTTGAATCAGGCCGGGCTTGCAGTGAAACGAACATCTGGGTAACTATTGCGGCAGTTGCTTTACTTGACATGAGTTTGTCTCGGCCTTTGTCCAGGTTGGCTGGGGGTGGGTTAAGGAAGGTATATATATTTGCCTTGGGAATAACATCATTCAGGGGTACGGTGCATTCCACAAGCCTTTCCTTCAAGAAAGTGGAATATAAATGCTTGCCCCTTTCGGGTAATGACCGTAAACTCTTACTAACTTCGGGGTCCATATATTCACCAGTATCTAATGTCACCAGCTGACCACTAGTTTCATCATAAGGGTTGATAATGAGTCCCTGATTCACCAGATCGAGGAGAGATTTCAATTGATTCAGAAATTTTTTCTGCTCTGATACCGAACTTTCCGGGTGTTCCGTGTTATCTGATGATGTTGTGTGGAAACTTGCATATTCATACTCATCTATAACACGCAGAACTTCTGACCTTGAAAGCTCAATAACGACTTTCTCTTCAGCCTGGCCATAGAGACCTTTTGGACCACTGTCTTCTTTGAGTAGTTGGATACTATGTTCTTGGCTCTGATCTAAACCCATCATACTGAACTTCCTCTCACTACGCTGGACCACAAAATGGCCTTCCATGAATTTGTTGTGGATTGAAGGATGCCGCCTGGGTAGCTGAGACATGTCTCTCAGAAATACGGGGACCCACCGACAATAATTTGTATGTCCTAGGGCAAAAAAGTAACTGCACAACTCATCGATAGAACACAGTGTACCAGGCCAGTTACCGATTCGTTGGTTCCGAACGAATTGACAGCTTGTCAAGAGAAAGTTCCGAACGATTTCACCCCAATAGCGCGCAGTTGGAGATTGTGAAAGAATCCTCTGTTCCCACATTTCAAATGACTCATGGGGCCCAGTCTGCTGACAGTAAATCTCATAAGCATTCTTTCTGAGGATCTCAAGCCAAGCTAGAGTGAGAAGATATGCCTGTCGCGTCCTCTTGACATGTTTCCCACCAAGTAGGGATGATGCTACACCGGGTGTGAATATCTTTGCGAGGTGAAACATTCGCTCCCAACCAGAACCACCCATAAGCTTACCACCAGCTTCTTGGGTGCACATTTCAAGATGCAGGAATCCAATCATACACACCATTCGATCCTCACCTATCTCCTCTGGGAACAGCCATTGACATTTTTTCTGCCTGGCATACAACGGACAGTCACCTTCAATGACAGGTATCTGGCCGGGGTTTACGAAAGCAGTAGCTTCCCTGACCACATACATAGCATGCTTCTGCATACTGAGTGAGTCCGCTTTCTGCTCACTGAAAACAGGGAATACCCCAATAACTGCACGAGGTTTGACATTGTCTTGATCTTCATGTTTTGAAAAGAAGCCTGAAAAGGTCACAGGGACTTCATCAAGCTGCCAGCTGCCATCAACCTTCCCTTTATTGCTGATCTGTGACACATGAGACAACCAGTCATTCTCTCCCACGTTCAAATCTGCATATTCATTGGGCCGTACATTACATTCATCTGGAGATTCAAGCCTGATGTCCCCACCAAAGTCTTCAACGAAAGGAACAAATGCATAGTCGTCTGGGAGTTCAATTTGTGTGTCTTCTGGAACATCTAAACTCAGTGGTGGGGGATCAGTACCCACATTGTCCCTGCTCAGTTGACCAATGAGTGTGATGGACGTACCATGCATATCAGATCTACCAGATACATCAATGTTATCAGTGGTTCCTATCGAGAAAACATTACGTTTGCAGTTAGCTGGGACTACAACACCTTCGTTCTTGAACCGCAGTGAAACAGCTCTCGCGAAACTCCTGCGAACATCCATTACGCGATCATAAGAGACAGAGAGTCCCATTTGATGAAAATCTCTGATAAGATTTTTCATACGATCATGGGCATGCAACTTCAAACCCACATAAAGAGGCATTGGAGTTTCTCTGTCACGTCTCTGGTGAACATTTTGTGCATGTTCGGAGCGTTTCGCTGAATTGCTGATCAACATCTGTGAAATAGTACAAGCCACTCGAGTCTTGGCATTAACAGTCTCATCATCGCCTAAGTTCTGTATACTACATGTGCCCTCAAGTAGAACTCTAAGAAGAGTCAGGAGTGAGTTGGGTACAGGCTCGCTCAAGCAATAAGATGAAAATGATCCCGTGAAAGGAGCTTGAGATATGAGTATGTGTTTACGCAGAAGAAGACCCACATCAACTATCTTTTTTGCCTCTTCCTCAGACACTATACGAGTTAAAGATTCGGACAACAAGGAGCCAACTCGAAACCTACTTGAAATAAACACATCTCTACCCTGTGTGAAGGCGTCCCAGCCATCGCCCAATTTCTGCAACAAATGTTCTTTGAATCGAGTGGAATGTATTTCTTCACTAAGCCAATCAGAACCGACTTGCTTCAACCTCCGACTGTACAGATTCTTGAGATCGACAAGCTTCATCGCGGAATCGTTGTGTTCAACAAATGTTATGAGCTCTGCCATAACGAGAGGGTCATAGGGCAGGCCTGACGCGGAATGTTCGGCGTTCTTCGACTTTTTAGATTTAGCCGCTCGTGCTTCATTGGCAAGCTTACAATAACAGGTTTTGTGATAGTAAAGATCACTAGCAGCGGAATCAAATGCTGCATTGACCCGAGAAAAAACAACCCAGTTCTCGGCTTCCTTTGCCATAATTTTGAGTTTATTGTTATCAGACATTGATCTGCAAATAGGCTCACTGCTGTCACCTTCGCGTTTGTGACAATAAACACACTGGGGCAGTTTCCTGTCACAGCCAGATTCAAAACTTGTCCGTGTTCTTTTAGGACTCAGCGTGGAGCAGGATGCCACTGCCTCATTTCGCTCTCGCTTGTGTAGCACGCGCTGTACGATGTGAGTCCGAATACTGTCACGGCATGTCTTATGATATATTGCCTTATTCGTCAACAGTGACATCGACATACACTCATCACTCTCTCTCATCAAACAATCAATGGTCAAATTATATGGAAGCTCAACGCCATTATCTAGGAAGCGCGTTATGTCTTCCTCAATAGCTTTATAGGCGTCATGAAAACGAGATTCTCTATACGGACGCATCAATTTCTTGGAACTGTCTTGCTGGCAAAAGCAACAACGTTCCCAGTCAGTACTAGTCCGTACACGAAGAGGATTCTCACTCATTCTGTGAATGATTTTTGTGAACAATCGCGTTCTCGAATTAATTTCGACAGACAAATCAGAATTGCTTGCGGAATTACGCCAAACAAGAGATTGTATGGCAAAGAGACTGCTTCATAAAGAGCGTTGTTTCTCCGGGATCAGCGTCATTCAGGTTTGCCTGAATGACGCTGATCCCGGAGAAACAACGCTCTTTTCAAGTTCCAAGAAATTGATGCGTCCGTATAGAGAATCTCGTTTTATTCTACATCATCTCCCACGTCTGTTTCCAACACGTTCGTGGATCAGAGTTCACTTTCGCGCCCTTACAATCGGATGTATAGTCGGTAGACCGTCGAAAAGGAGGTTCCCTTCAGCCGCTGGCGGCCATTTTGGATTGTGCCGCTACTGGTCGCCACCGGTCGGTGTCAACTTGTAGCCGATCGTTTTTGAGAACCTCATAGCCTACACTAACAGTGTGCCAAATTTCAAGAAGGTATCACCAAGTGCACAATTCACCTGTATGTGACGAATTCCTCCCCCGCTACTAAGCTGAATAAGAAAATACAGAATGTTAAATCTTTTGATGGAGGTTTGTGGACAGGGGAAATTTTTCTACATGTCTTCCCAATTTGTTGAATATCGGTATGAACCGGAAAGCTGACTCAATATACATGAAAACATTAAAACAGTAATAAACGAAACATGTCCGACACGTTGGTGTATTATTATTGTTTTAAAGAAATACTTTTTTAACGAAAGTAATTCTTAAAAATAAAATGAACTCTTAACCTTTTACCTAACATGAAAAACAGACGACACATGCAAAATAAATTCTTGAATAACTTTTTTTTTCATTTTTTGGCTCAGAAACATTGGTTATGATCACTCATTGGAACGAGCTCGACGAGCTCGTTCCAAAGAGAGTCATAACCTATGGTTTTGAGACAAAAAAAATGATAAAATAAGGAAAATATTAATTGGCGATTTTTGAGAATAGCGCTGGCCGGTTTTGGCCGTTACGTTGGGTAAAGGGTTAACCCCCTGAATAATTTCAAAATATATTTCGGCAAATATTTTTAAAAAAATATATTTTTTTGAAAAATTTATCAAAGTTTAACTAAAGTCATCATTGGTCTGCACGTCCATTCAATTTAAAGGAGAGTAATTTGGTTAAATGTCCCCATCTATGCTTATTTTCGATGGAAGATATATCGTGATCTGGGCAGGGATATCCACTAGTGGCATGCAACAAGGTAATACACGAAACTTTTTCCTGTTTATATGATTATTCAATTGCCACCATGATATGCTTGTAACTCCAACTTTGAATTACGGATCAGCACGTAGAAACGTTGACATAGTGTTTGATATTTTGTCTTCCTTCAATTTCAATTTGATTTAAAGCTCTGTAATGATATGTTCAGAACTTTTCTTAGTTCCGGTATCATGTTGAATTTTGATTTACTCTACTCCAAGTTTGAACAAATCTGCTGTTCCGTTCCAGAATCATTGTTCAGAGCAGTGTCTTGTATTTGGTTTGTCAAGGTCAGAGCTGCCTAAATTATGACTGACCAGAGCTTTAAGAGACAAGTTAAGGAAAGATTATAAAAAGATGAACGAGTGTAAAAAAGAGACCGCTCTCTCTCAAGCGAAACACATCAAGTCCGAATCTGAGTGATGAAAATGAACACGTTCATTACGTTTTACCGAAATCTAAAGCCAATGAAATTGAAGTTGGTATAAATGTTGATACTGACACTGACAGTAACGATGATGAAATTATTCAGTTAAAAATACAGCGGGAAAATGCAAAGAAGACGAAAAACAGGAAATGAAAATATTAGCGAAACAAATGTTAAAAATAAGGCTGTCACGATTTTTTAATTTAGGAATCGATTAATCGTAGCAAATAATCGATTAATCGTACCTAGATGGCCTCCCTCTCCCTGTCTTTGAAGTCGTTAAAAATGAAGTTCAAGTCAGTTGAACTACCTCAAGTAAACAACGAAGACGATCGTCTTTTAGGTACACTCAAAGCTTTGATGTTCTGAACTTTTGAACCGTCAGTGTAATAATCAAGACCTGTCGTCAGTTGCGAACTTCACAAGTTCACAACTGCCGGCCGGTCTTGATTATTACACTGACGGTTCGAAAGTTCAGAACCTCAAAGATTTGAATGCACCTAAAAGACAAATGCTCCTAACGGCTTCTTGGGGTTTAAGGTCGACGTTCTTGACCTTTTACCTTTACAAACAATAGTTTTTTCATAAACTTTGTTTTTAATTATTAAACAGCCAAAGGAGTAAAATTTACCGTTTCTTCGACAACGAAAAATACTAATCGATTTCGGCGTGACCGATCGACAATCGATTGATCGATTAATCATAACAGCCCTGGTTAAAAAGAGAACTTCCGGAAACCAAACAAAGAGTGGTGAAGCTGGAAGGTAAAGAAGCAAAAGACTTGGATTCCAAAATAAATGTGAATATAACTGATCAGAGAAAAGATAAAAACATCAGTACTAAAGCCGTCAAATAACTAAAGGTGTTGAATTTAACTAATATGCAGGACAGTGACGATTCCAGTTTTTTCAGATTCTGAAGAAATTAGCAGAGTTGTTACAAAACAAGAAGAAGTTAAATTTGGGAAACTGAAGTCCTCCAAAATTGGCAAAAAAACAAAATTTGAGACTGAGTCATAAAGTATTGTCTATGCCATCGGAAACGGATTCTGGATCTCCGTCTGATTCAGAGTCAGATGATATAAATAATAATGACACGGATTCTTCCAATTCTAGATTTGTTTTAAAGTCTACAAATAACACTGACTTGAAATCTGTTCTCAAAGCAAAATCTAGTGATAAAGTGCTCTTTCCTCAACATTTCCCCCATAATAGTTTGTAATTTGAGTATGTTAATTCAGCAATTAAATTTAAAGATCTAACTTTCCAACAATTCATTGCTGGAGAGCTGGAAACCATAACTTGATTAAATGTTTCCAGGATGGAAAAACAGGTCGTTTAAATTTATTAAAACAAATTGCTTGCTTCTTTTTATTCTATCTATGAATGGCGGGCACTTTTCAGTTTTTTATTCTGACTGGTTGCTAAGAGTTGAATTAGGTTTAAATATTTGGGCTGATTATCCTTGCATGATAGAAACATCCATTTTATCCAAATTTGTTCGATCCAGATCCTATTCTTGAAAACAATTTCCTAAAACTTTCAAATCAAATTAAGATTCAGGTTTAACCTGGTTTTGTTCAGCCCACCAGAGGAATATGTGTATTCAAGGGTTCCCACAATGCTAACGTTGAAGGTCAATCCAGGCTAGTAGAACATATTTGTGCCTCTTGTTGTCAAAAGAACAAAGACAAATTATCACATCCTGAAAGTTCTTCCACTTGTCCTCTTCAGAGTCCTCTGTCCTCTGACAAGCTATTAACAATTTATCTAGCATATTAAATCTTTAACCCTTTACCCAACGTAACGGCCAAAACCGGCCAGCGCTATTTTCAAAAATCGCCTATTAATTTTAATTATTTTTTCATTTTTTGTCTCAAAAACATAGGTTATGACCCCTCAATGGAACGAGCTCGTCGAGCTCGTTCCAATGAGGGGTCTAACCTATGTTTTTGAGACAAATAATGAAAAAAAATAGTTATTCAAGAACTTTTTTTGCAAGTGTCGTCTGCTTTTCATGTTAGGTAAAGGGTTAAGCTGAAATGTTTTATCCTCAGTATTTAAAACACAATAAAGAGAAAGAGGAAAATGTTTTTAGAAAATTGGTTATTTCTAATGAAATTGATAATTATTCAGTTACTTTTAACAAAACTTTTAATTTAGTCAGTGAAGGGGATGTTCGGACTGCCGTCAATATTTCAAAAGATTTATCAGTACATTATGCTGATCTATCACTTTCAAAAAGAAATGATAATTGTGAAATCAGTTTAATTTCCGAATGAAAATGTCAAGATGTGTTTGAGGCTGAGAATGATGCTTTAATATCAAATCGTAATTCAAGATATTTTAATGATTTACAAAATTCGTCAAGCTTATTAGACAAACATAAAATGTCTGGTCTGAATGACCTTAACGATTCTGTTGATGTCCTATTGGAAAGCAATGATGTAATTGAACAGGGGTGTCAGATCCCAACATACAATATTTTACAAACTCCCCAGACTGAAGATTTGGATTTGGATCAAAAGTAGACATTAAACCTTCAGATAATAATTTTTTAAAGGTAGTTTACTCTGAAGACCAAAATTTATTCTCGTATCCTTTGATACATGATGAATGTTTTCAACCTGGAAAGTGTAAACGCAATGGATGCAGAATTCCAGTGGATTCTCATTTGAATATACCCTATATTCGAGACAATTTGAGCGATTGTATAGGTAGTCTTATTATAGAATTGCTGGAGTTTGGTTTTCCTATAGGGATCACAATAATTCTCACACTTTTAGAAATCACAAAGGAGCAAGAAACTATGTGATTTGAGGTTGATAATTATTTGGAGAAAGAAAAATCTTATAATGCCATTTTAGGGCCTTTTCTAGTAACCCTTTTTGTTGTGACATTGCCACCAGTCCTCTTAATTCAGTACCAAAAAAGATTCACAAGAGAGAAGAGTTATAGTGGATTTAAGTTTCCCTGTTGGTAATGCTGCAAATGATGGCATACCCATGGATGAATATTTAGATGAACATATTTCTCTTAGATATCCATCAGTGGATAGTCTAGTTAATTTAACTAAAATAAAGGGGAAGGGGCGTCTGATGTTGAAAAGAGATATAAAGAGGGTTTATCGTCAGATTCCTGTAGACCCAGAAGATATTCATTTACTAGGGTATTTCTGGAAATATCATTTATATTTTGA
Source organism: Pictodentalium vernedei (assembly GCA_031216915.1). Lineage (NCBI taxonomy): Eukaryota > Metazoa > Mollusca > Scaphopoda > Dentaliida > Dentaliidae > Pictodentalium > Pictodentalium vernedei. The sequence continues at coordinate 117,564,622 of CM062294.1, read as the reverse complement.
CAAATTTTTAACCATGGGTTTCGATCAGCTGCTCAAATTTGTCAACGTGTTACTGATACAATAGTATTTATTTGCAAGAAACAAAATATTGATATTATAAATTATCTGGATGATTTAGCTGGGGCAGATATTTCTCAAAGAGCAAATTATTCTTTCACATTGTTGGGTGACCTGTTAGAGAATATCAGTTCAGAGGAATCTGTTCAGTAGAGATTATTACCATTATGTGGATGTACAAAATATGTATCCGAGTCCAGCTCCGGGTTCTAAGGGCAGATCACGACGAGTCGAAGACGAGTCGTGATCTACCCTTAGAACCCGGAGCGAGACTCGGATACATATTTGGTAAATCCACATAATGGTAATAATCATTTTATCTCACAATATATTGAGGATAAGTCAAGAATGTAGAAGAATATATAACGAACTATTTATTCGTACGGATGAACAAAAAGAAAAAAAAATGGAACTCACCCGAAAGGAACCTGCTTTTATCCGACCCCCTGATACAAACATCTGTATCAGAGGGTCGGATACTCGACAGTTACGAAGTTAATACAGACAAAATACATGTTGATTATAAGATAAAAATGCTTACAAGCCTTCTACCAGAATGATATTTTTAGGGGTCATCCTTGATAGTGATAGCAGTCGTGTATTAGAAATAACTCAAGAACGTGTTTTTGAAATCTTGAATATTCTTTCCAGTTGGTTACATAAAAGTAAACCCAAATTAAAAGAAGTACAATCCTTATTAGGCAAACTGAATTTTGATGAAACTTGTGTTGAACCTGGTAGATTATTTATTTGCAGAATTTTACAATGGTTACGGAATTTCAAAAATGATAAACAAATAGAACTGAATGCACCTGAATTTGTAAGGAAAGATCTTCTCTGGTGGTCTCATTTCCTTCCTTCATATAACGGAAGATCAATGATGTTAGTAGAAGAATAGTCAAAACCTGATCAAATTTTAGCCTTGGATGCTAGTTAGTCAGGCTGTAGTGGAGTTTGCTGGGATGAATATTTTCATTCTTCATTTCCTGATCTTATTTCCACTCAGAATTTACATATTAATGAGATAGAAATGCTAACTACTGTGGTTGCTGTTAAGCTTTCGGTTCCCAAGTTAAAAGGGTTAAAACTTTTAGTGCAGTGTGATAATTCTCCTGTTGTTCATGTTTTGAATAAAGGTTCCACTTGAAACAGATTCTTACAGTCCTGCCTTCGAGAGATTTGTCTTTTTGCAGCCAATTTTGAGTTTCTTATTCGAGCTGTTCATATTCCTGGATGCAATAACAGGTTACCAGATTTACTCTCTTGATGGAATGATAATTGTGAAGAGTTCAGTTTTCAAAAATTAAATGTATTTTCTTCTAGTATTATTGATAAGCAAAACTGTTTACCGTTGGATCCCTTTCAATTTCTTTATGACTGAATGAACTTTATGGTAAATGTTGTTATTTTTCCAGAATCTCAAATCAAGATACTTCGGCAAGACACTTTTAAGTCAATGAAACATGCCTTTTCTGAAGGATCATTTAGAAATCTGAAGATTCATTGGACCTTCTTTTTACTGTTTTGTCTCTATTTTGAATTTGAACCTCTACCAGCTACGTCTTTTATTTTATGTCTGTTTGTGCAATTCTTAAGCAGGACATTCAAGTTAGGGCTGTCACGATTTTTTAATTTAGGATTCGATTAATCGTCGCAAATAATCGATAATAATCGATTAATCGTACCTAGATGGCCTCCCTCTCCCTCTCTTTGAAGTCGTTAAAACTGAAGTTCAAGTCAGACGATCTTCTTTTAGGTACATTCAAAGCTTTGATGTTCTGAACTTTTGAACAGTCAGTGTAATAATCAAGACCTGTCGTCAGTTGAGAACTTCACAAGTTCGCAACTGCCGATCGGTCTTGATTATTACACTGACGGCTTAAAAGTTCAGAACATCAAAGCTTTGAATGCACCTAAAAGTAGGTGATAATTGAGAATACGAGCTCACCTGTACATGTACGTGTACACGTACATGTACATCTCCATAGGATTTAGTGTTAAATTGTGTACATGTACAAAGATTTTAACGGTTTTTTGGGGTGAGCTCGAATTATTTTAACACTGAATTGAATCCTAGGTGCGCGTAGTTTTACGTACACGTTCATGTATCGTTTTGATTGAAATCTGCAGACGAGTTTTCCCCATAGGGTCCAGTGTTAAATTGCGAGCAAAAAAACGTTTTGAGAGTTCGAGCTCATCGTCTTTGTCGATTCTAACGATCCGCGTCCGTACACGATTTAACACTGAAACCCTATGGGGAGCGTGAAATTGCGAGCAGAAAAACGTTTTGAGAGTTCGAGCTCACCATCTTGCCGATTCTGACGATCCGTGTCCGCACGCGATTTTAACGCTAAAACCCCACGGTGATCGTCAGATTGCGAGCAAAGAAACGTTTTGAGAGTTCGAACTCAATATCGTCTTTTCCCGATTCTAACGATCGGTGAGCTCGTATTCTCAATCCCATAGGGTTTCAGTGTTAAATCGTGTACGAACCGTGGTCTGTACACGATTTTAACGGTGAGCTCGTACTCTCAATCCCATAGGATTCAGTGTTAAAATCGTGTACGGTTCGTACACGATTTTAACACTGAATCCTATGGGGTATGAGAAATTCTCCAAAAAAAAACACTCAGCTGATCGAGCGATCGAATCGCTCGATTCTCGAAATAAAACTCGATCTGAACGAAGATTGTCTGTGTGTTGGAAATTTGCAAACCCAGTCACATCTTCCTGAAGTAAGCAACTAACACACGTTATCGTAATTGAGGTGTTTTGTTCAAAAAGAGTCGATTGTGAATATATAGTCTGTATTATAGACATTGATGTTTTCTGTTGATGGGATGGATAAAAATTGAGTTTTGGGTTTTTTTTTAGAATTCCTCCACTATGAGAAAATTCTCAAAAAAAAAACACTCAGCTGATCGAGCGATCGGATCGCTCAATTCTCGTAATAAAACTCGATCTGAACGAAGAGTGTCTGTGTGTTGGAAATTTGCAAACCCAGTCACGTCTTCCTGAAGTAAGCAACTAACACACATTATCGTAATTGAGGTGTTTTGTTCAAAAAGAGTCGATTGTGAATATATAGTCTGTATTATAGACATTGATGTTTTCTGTTGATGGGATGGATAAAAATTGAGTTTTGGTTTTTTTTTTAGAATTCCTCCACTATGAGAAAATTCTCAAAAAAAATCCACTCAGCTGATCGAGCGATCGGATCGCTCGATTCTCGTAATAAAACTCGATCTGAACGAAGAGTGTCTGTGTGTTGGAAATTTGCAAACCCAGTCACGTCTTCCTGAAGTAAGCAACTAACACACGTTATCGTAATTGAGGTGTTTTGTTCAAAAAGAGTCGATTGTGAATATATAGTCTGTATTATAGACATTGATGTTTTCTGTTGATGGGATGGATAAAAATTGAGTTTTGGGGTTTTTTTTAGAATTCCTCCACTATGAGAAAATTCTCAAAAAAAAACCACTCAGCTGATCGAGCGATCGGATCGCTCGATTCTCGTAATAAAACTCGATCTGAACGAAGAGTGTCTGTGTGTTGGAAATTTGCAAACCCAGTCACGTCTTCCTGAAGTAAGCAACTAACACACGCTATCGTAATTGAGGTGTTTTGTTCAAAAAGAGTCGATTGTGAATATATAGTCTGTATTATAGACATTGATGTTTTCTGTTGATGGGATGGATAAAAATTGAGTTTTGGGTTTTTTTTGAGAATTCCTCCACTATGAGAAAATTCTCAACAAAAAAAACCACTCAGCTGATCGAGCGATCGGATCGCTCGATTCTCATAATAAAACTCGATCTGAACGAAGAGTGTCTGTGTGTTGGAAATTTGCAAACCCTGTTAAGCGTTCGTTGAATAAATTCAAGAAACACTTATCGGAATGTTTAAAACTCATTTTCCGCTCAGTTAGGTTTCGAGTGGTAAAATTTTTAATATATTCACGATAGCAATCGGAGAGAGAGATTTGTTAAAATCAGTTTTCCATTGTGTGTTAAAACTGTCTAACAGTCATCAAAAAAAGGATTCTCTCTTAATTCGACACTCGATGAATTGATGTGTGAATGAATGAAGATCTTTTGACAAAATGTAAACACCGCTGTCAAAAAAAAAATGCGTTAAATCAGAAACCGGTTTGTCATGTACTGTTTAAACGTATTTTTTAAACATCAATTAACACAGTCTGTTTGAGATGTGATTTTTTTTTCAGATTATTATATATATTATATTAAGATGGAAAGAGATCTTAATACTTAAAACATAAAATATATAATGAAACATTTAATTTTGAAAAATAAATAAAAACAATTAAAATGAAAGATGTTTTTCCAGATGGATCCTAGACGCCGAGATCGAATTTTAGCCGAGTATTTAAGTGCTAAGAAGGCGATTCAGGCAGCTGATAGGAGCAGACGTCTCGGTGAGATGGAACTCACACGCGAAGCCACAAAAATATTTAAACCCGTGACGGAGGGTCAAGAGCGAAGCAGGAAGGAGATAGTCGAAGAATTGAGACCCATAAAGGAGAGTTCTTTGAGAATGGGTTCGTTGCCTCCTAGTTTTGGAAATCGGTATTCTGTTCAATCTACACCGGATTACGTTCCCACGGGAATTCAAACAGATATGAGCGAGGCTGATGATACGGCTTCGACTATCACCACTGATAGCATCGCATCGTCCGATGATGATGGTGGCGGTAAGAGAGATCTGTTGTATGGAATTCGCGAGGATTCGAGCGGTAGGAAATTCGTGGGCGACACTGAAGTGGAAATAGACGACGATGAATTGATCGTGGGTTCGAATAAGTATAAAGTAACCGATGGTCTGCAGAGATTGCTCCTTTTCGACAAGCCTGGCGATTACACGGATCAGGATTTCGACAATTACGGAGACATTCTGGTTCAGACCCACGCCATGAATAGAAATAACGATGCCAGAGAGACGAGACCCAAAGCCAACAGAGGTTACAAGTGGACGAAAATAGTGAAGCCCATATGGAATGCGAACAAGAAGTTCGTCGAATCGATGACTGGCAAAGGGGTGAAAACCACTACTTTTCTTCCGAGCGATCCCGACGCTCTGTCTCAGAGATTGAGTTTGTTGATGGGGAGCAGACGGGCTGGTAACACGGGATTAGATAATCAGATAGTTGCCATATCTGACGAATTGTTGAGACAGAAGGTTTTGAATAAAAACCAGTACCAGTATAAAAGGCTGATGAACGAATTGAAGGATTGATGTGAATATAATAATAAGTAGAGAGAGAGAGAGAAACAAACAAACAAACAAACAAACCTAGAATAATAAAAGTATTTAAAAACGACAAAACGATTTACCAGTGAAAAAAAACACAAAATATATCATAAAAAATAAAATATGTTGGTGATAAAGAACAGGGGATACGTCAGGACTTACGTTCAAGGCGGTTCTGGCATCGTCGATTCTATAATGCGAGCGTTCACGAGCAATGCGGATAGAAAACTCTCATCGACCGCGTTTGAGGTCGGTAAGAAGACGCTTTGGATGCTGGTAAGAAAGCCGCTTCCGAAGCCAGTGGTAGGATAGCTTCTGTGGCTGGCAAGAGGGCAGCCGACGCGTTGATCGACAAGTTGATCAGTCCGCCGGCGAAGCGAGCTGCGTTAGAGCGAACGTCGAAAAGTTGGAAAGATTTTAGGGATGCCGTGGTGGCCATACAAGATTTAGCCAAAATGACGAGTGGATCCGGATTGAAGAGAACTCGCGACGGTGCGATATAAACAAAATAATAATAATAACAACATTAAAAACAGAGTTTGAAAAACATAAAAAAAATTTGTGTTTGAAAAGAATCTAAAATAACAGACAAAAAAAAAAAATAAAACAAAAGATGAACATTAAAGATATGTCTTGGAACGACGCCGCGACCAAGAGGTCGAATAACAAGTACTTTCCCAAGAGCATAAGAGGTTTGATAGTGGGAAAATCGAATTGTGGAAAGACCAATCTGTTGATGAATCTGTTGTCCCGACCCGACTGGTTGGATTACGACAGATTGTTCGTGTTTGGCAAGAGCTTGTTTCAACCCGAATACAGATTGCTTCGAGAGTGCATGGATCGCAGATTGCCCAAGGACGTCATAGCCAGAATCTTTGACAGCAGGGAGGAATTCGACAAGTGCGGAGCTCCGCTCTCGACCATTTTGGACGGCGCGGCGACGGAGCTGACGATGAGAAATGCATCTTCGAACGTCGAGTATCGATTTTACGAGAACGCTAGCGACGTTCCGGATCCAAGGGAACTGAAATCGGAAGATAAGAATCTCATGATTTTCGACGATCTGCTTTTGGAGAGACAGAACCGATGCGAATCGTATTACGTTAGGGGTCGACGCAGCAACGTGGACTGTTTCTACCTGTCGCAGAATTATTTTCGATTGCCCAGACAGATGATAAGGGAGAACGCTAATTTTCTATGTCTCTTTCGCCAAGATCTCAAGAATCTCAATCACATCTACGGCGATCACGTCGCAAACAACATGAGCGCTGTCGAATTCAGGAGATTCTGCAAGAGGGTTTGGGATGGTGGACTTTACAATTTCGTCGTGATCGATTTGACGAGCGAATTTAATCACGGAAAATATCGGTGCGGATTCGACAAGTTTTATGTTCCCGATGGTGATAATAATAAGATAGAGCGTGAAAATAAAAAATTAGAAAAATAATAAATCTTCAAATAATTAGTTTTGAATAAAAAAAAAAATAAAATAAAATTAAGATATAATGTTCGAACATGGAGAATTGTTAGAACGGATAGCCGATAATACGGCTGCGAAACAATCCATTCAAATCGTGGTGAGTGGCGATTCGACTCGATTCGCTACGAAATTTGAACCTTCCATCGAATTGAACAGAGAGAAAAGTTACGAGATGGCGTTGGTGAATCTGGAGACTTATTATTCCTTTCCCAACGTCACCGAAAAGAATAACTCGTTCAAGTATTCCGACGGAGTGGATTGGTTGGAGATTCGAATTCCCAAAGGGACTTACGACATAGACGATTTGAACAATTACATTCAGACGCGAATGAAGACGGATGGAAAGGGAAGCAACAAGATCAGACTCGCTCCCAATCCTAATACCTTACAGACGATGTTGGATTTGGAAGATAATTTTCGTGTGGATTTCAACACAGACGATTCTATAGGCAAGATGTTGGGATTCGATCAAAAGATGTATCGAGGCCACGCGGCATCTGAAAATACGGTCGACATTCTCGCTGTCAATAGCATTCTGGTGAACGTGGACGTGATTGCTGGAAGCTACGTGAATGGTAGCGCTCAGCCAACGATCTATTCCTTCTTTCCAAACGTGTCGCCGGGTTATAAGATCGTGGAGCGACCTCGATATTTAGTTTATCTACCAGTGATTTTAGACACGTTGTATAGTCTCAAAACCACGTTGATGGATCAAAATGGTGAACTGTTAGATCTTCGCGGAGAGAGAGTGACGATACAATTTCACATAAGAGAAATATAAAAAGCAAAAAAAAAAAAAAATATTATATATATAGATAACAAAAATAAAATAAACAGTATTATTAATTTTTACAAAATTATTTTAATATAATTATTAAACAAGAAACAATTGAAGTAAATATATTTAAAAAAAAACAAACAGAATTATGACACAATACGTGGTTAAAAACGTGAACATATCCGCAGGACAGAGGAAGAAACTTAAGAGAGCTTTAACAACTCGAGGCAAGGCAGTGAGATTCAAATTCACTCACGAAGATCTGACGAGAGGCAGACAGGATTCGATCGCCTGGACCAGAAGTCAAATTAAAAGGATGGAGAAAGCGATTCGCGATGGAAGAGGGTTGGCGGTGAGATTGAGTCCCGCTCAATTGAGATACAATTTGAGAATGAAAGGCGGTTTCCTACCGCTATTGGCAGGAATCGCCGCAAAAGCATTACCCTTCGCCGCAAAGGTGCTACCCTTTCTCGGAAAGACTCTCGGCGTGGGAGCTCTCACGGGACTCGCTAGTTCGGGAGTTGAGAAATTAATGGGTGGCAGCGGACTGTTTTTGAAGAAGGGAGGAGCTGTGTGTTGCGTTCACGTAGACGACAGCGGTAAAGGATTGTATCTAGAACCCGTTAGAGGTGGCAACTCTCTGAGAGGAAACGGTCTCTATCTGAAGAGTGGACGGAACGTCAAGCAATTCGGCAAGGGTTTGTTGCTCTGTGAGAATTCGCCATTTAAGAACATACCGATTTTGAATATGTTATTATAAATATAAAATTATATAAAATATATAAAATCATAGAAAGTATAAAATAATATATTTAAAATGGGGGAAAAGGTGGAGAAACAAATTTATCACCTGGATGAAAAGGTGGAGAAACAATTTGACGATAATGACGAACATCGCGAGCCAGAGAGCGAAGAAATAAAAAAATGGTTAGATGCTAATGATGGATATCTAAGGAAAGAGATAGATAAAGCACGGGATATACGGTTGGGAATGAGACAATGCTTTGCACGGTCACCACTACCTTCTGAAGTGAATGGTAATGATGCTAGTGTTACCAAGAGATGCACAACATTCGTTCATAATTATGATTCGGATAAACAAAAATGTTACCATGAACGTATCACATCACAGAGAAAAAGAAAGAAAGAAAAAGAAGAAGAATCGACGCAGAAATTTGAGAGAAAAGGAAACGTTATTATAATATATCATGATGATAGTGAAGAAGAAGGAAAACAAAAAAAAAAGTAAATGAGATCTCATTACTTTTTTTTTTTCATTTTTTCTTCGCTAAAAATCAATCACTCTATTGTTTATATTTCCAAGTCCATTATTAGCATGTTGACGCTCGTGTCTATTCCTTTTTCGAAAACGTGTTGAATGTTTATCTTTACTCTTTTGAGTTTTTTTACATCGGTCAACTCGCTCTCACCACCCAATTTCTTCATGAGATCGAATGAGATGTTTGGAAATATGTAATTTCCATAGGGCAACGGCAAATCGTCCTTGTCGAATTCTCTATCTTCGGCGATGATGATGTTCTGCAGATCGCTTTGGTACTCGTAAATCAAATCGAGCGCAGCTTCATTCAATTTCAGAGGCATCTTATATTTCTCGTATTTGTGCTCTAAGCCCTTCGTCTCGACATTTTTCAATTCGATGGGATCGTGTCGTTGTAATCTATAGATTTTATGACCGAATTTCTTATACATTTCGACTCGTTTCAATTTCAATTCGCATCTTTTAGGTGTTGTTGTCTTCATGATCGATTATTTGTTTTTTTTTTTGTTTTTACGAATTCTTGCAACAATGTATATTTTAAATTTTGTATTTAAATAATAATTTGTTAAAAAAAAGTTTGTTATTTTTTTTTGCTCTTTATATATATATAAAAAAAGTTGTTTTTTTAATTTTTAATTTTCTTTAATGTAAAAATTTTTTTAGTAAAAGTTTTTTTCCTCTTTATATATATATAAAAAGTTAATTTTTTTTAATTTCAATCTCTCTATTCTTTATATTTCCAAGTCTGTTATTAGCAAGTTGACATTCGTCATTTTTCCACATACGAAAATGGTGTGAATGTTCATCTTTACTCTTTTGAGTTTTTTTTCATAGGCGAATGCGCTCTCACCACCCGATTTCTTCACGAGTTCGGGTGAGATTATTGGATATATGTAACCTCCATAGGACAACAATAAATCACCCCTGTCGAATTCTCTGTCTTCGGCGACGATGATATTAATCAACAGTTCGCTTTGGTACTCGTAAAACAAATCATGCACGGCTTCATCCACTTTCAAACACATTCGATATTTGTGGTAGTAGCGCTCTAAGTCCACCATCCCGACCTCATTCAATTCGATGGGATCGTGTGGTTGTAATGTATAGATATTAAAACTGGATTTCTCATACCTTTCATCTCGTTTCAATTTCAATCCGCATCTTTTAGGTGTTGTTGTCATGATCGATTATTTGTTTTTTTATGAATTCTTACAAATAATGTTTATTTTAAATTTTGTATTAAAAAAAATTGAATTTTAAAATTTAACTTTTTTTTTTCTATCATATATATAGAGTAAAAAAGCAAAACTTTTTTAACAAATTATTTAATACAAAATTCAAAAAAAAAAAATTCTTGCAAAATGAAACAAATAGATAAAAAAAAATTGGAAAATTTAAATGAGAAAACCGTACCTCAGTTAAACTAGATTTGTAAACTATTAAAAATTTCACATTTCAGAAATCATAGAACTAAATCAAAAATGATTGAAGTCATACAGAAACATTTGCGAAACGATGGAAAGGCAAACAAAATGCCGATAGCAACGACGTCAAAAAATGCATCGGTTGTGATAAATGAGAAGAAGAAGAAAAAGATAGTAAAAGGAATCGAAATGCCGACGTCAAAAAAAACCGAAAAGGTTTCGATTGTGAAAAATAAGAAGACGACTAAATGAAAAGCCATTGAAGAAGAACTTCAAGTTTCCAAAGAAAAGAAAAGAAAAACGAAAACGAGTGATGCACATCAGATTCTAGGCAAACGAGATATATCGAGCGAACTTCAACAAGCAATAGACGAAGGGAAAGGAGAAGAATATCTAGCGCGACTCACCACGGAACTATTTCAGTCGAAGTCTGTGGAACGGGAGAGTGCGATCAAAGGCATTTTTAAAACTTTTGACATGGTTCCCCCATTGAAGAAAATCGATCCGAAATTGTTCATGGAACGGGTGAAGAAAAAGGTATTGGATTTGTTTCGCAAATACATGAACGTGGGACTAAAAATTAAGATGATACTCCATTGCGTGATGAATAAAATCGATGTGAAGTCCGGCGAGAGCATCATGAAAAATGCATATTTCAGATCTAACGTCAAACCTGTATTTCGAGGTTCAGATCTATCGGACATTTTCGAAAAGATGAAAGACAAGATGTAGACGTCTCTCGAGAATTATCAACATAAAGGTAGTAATTGGACGTTCGATGAGATGTTGAAACTCGAAATTCACATAACTAAAAACGATTTTTTGAAAGGGTCTTCCTACGTGAAATTACCGTATTTCCTCACTAAGAAATACGCCGTGATCAACGTGTAAAATAACGATGATCAGTGTTTTAAATGGGCTGTCACATCCACTTTATACCCTGTCAAAATAAACTCCAATAGAGTTTCTCAGTACGAGGAAACTTCTAAAAATCTCAAGTGGACCAGAGTGACTTTCCCAACGCAGTTAAAACACATCGAATGTTTTGAGGCTCAAAATCCCACCGTTGCGGTGAACGTCTTGGGATACGACGACGAAAAACGGAAGATTCATCCTCTCAGACTGACTTCGTATCTCGGAAGTGAAAAAACGATTATTTTATTATTGATTTCGAATGGTGACAATCGTCATTATTGTTGGGTTAAACATCCGAGTTGATTACTGTTGAAACAAAATAATAATCATAACGGAAAGATATCTTTATGTTACAATTGCATGAACGTGTTTCACAGCGAAGACTCGTTGGCTAAACATCAGGAATATTGCAACGAAAATCAAGGTGTCGCAGTCGAAATGCCCAAACCCAACACCATCGCAAAGTTTGAAAATCACAATAGAAGGTTAAAAGTACCATTCGTCGTGTATGCCGATTTCGAATGTTTCACCGCGAAAATGAGTTCCTGTAAACCCAACGCTCTTCAAAGTTACGTCAAAAGATATCAAAAACACATACCTTCGGGCTATTGCATTTACGTGAAATGCGCTTTCGACTCGCAACACGACATGGGTCCCTTCACCTACACGAAACAGTGCAAAGACGATGACGTGGCTCAAAGGTTCGTGGAAGAGTTAGAATGGAAACTTCAAATGTTATATGACAAATTCAAAACTCCGGCAGAAATGATCATCACGCGCGAGCAGCAGGACGAAAATAACAGAGCCACCGAATGTCACATATGCAAACAATCGTTCAACGAGAATTCGAAGGAAAATAGGAAGATCAGAGACCACGATCATTACACGGGTCTGTATCGCGGTCCAGCTCACAGCAGGTGTAATTTAAAATATCGAGATGCCACTTCCTATCTGGTGATGTTTCACAATCTCTCGGGTTACGACAGTCATCTGTTCGTGAAAAATCTAGGCACCTCACACGAAGAATTAAATTGCATCGCGAACAGCGAAGAAAGATACATTTCCTTCACGAAATGGAAGCTCATGGAGGAGAGAAGAGTAATCGACGGAGAGATGTTGGAAGAAAAAATGAAATCCATTCGTAGAGGCATACGTTTCATCGACAGTTTTAAATTCATGTCGACCGCTCTGGAAAAATTAGTCGATAACATGAGCAAGGATAAATTTAAAATCACAAGCGAACATTTCGGAGAACGAGTAGACGTCAGGTTAAGGAAAGGAGTCTATCCTTACAATTACATGAACGATCTAAAGAGATTCGAAGACACTGCACTACCTTCGAAAGAAGATTTTTATTCGAAATTATATGAATCCAACATTTCCGACGAGAATTACGAACACGCTAAAAACGTGTGGAAATCATTCGATATGAAAACCATGAGAGATTATCATGATCTCTATCTGAAGACCGACGTTCTGCTCTTGGCAGACGTGTTCGAAAATTTTCGAGACGTCTGTCGTCGAAATTACGATCTGGATCCCGCTTGGTATTTCACCGCACCCGGTCTGGCGTGGGATGCTCTGTTGAAGACCACCCGAAGTCCAATTGGAATTATTATGCGACGTGGACATGTTGCTCATGTTTGAAAGGGCTGCAAGAGGTGGCGTATCGATGATCTCCCACAGACATTCTGAAGCTAACAATTCCTACATGAAAGAAGGTTTCGGTTCGAAACGGTCGACTAAATTCATACAGTATTGGGACGCTAATAATCTGTATGGTTGGGCTATGAGTCATCCTTTACCGATTGGAAATTTCGAATGGGTGAAGGAACCAGAAGAGATGCAAAAATGGAGAGACTATCCTTGCATTTTAGAAGTCGATTTGAACTATCCGAAAGAATTACACGATCTACTCAATGATTATCCGCTGGCTCCCGAACGAATGGAACCAAACGAGGGAGACGAGGAAAAACTCATTCCCAATTTATTTAACAAACGTAACTACGTCGTCTACAGCGAGAATTTGAAACAGGACGTCGATTACGGGATGAAATTAGTCGACATACATCGCATCATTCGATTCGACGAAGAGCCTTGGATAAAAAAATACATCGATCTCAACACGAATCTCAGAACTCGAGCCGAGAACGATTTTGAAAAAGATTTCTTCAAACTCATGAACAACTGCGTGTACGGTAAATCGATGGAAAACATCAGGAAGAGAACCGACGTTCGACTCATCACGTCTGAGAAAAGAGCTAAAACATTAGTGGCGAAACCCAATTACAAACACCGAACCATATTCGACGAAAATCTAGTGGCCGTTCACATGCAAAAGACGCACCTGAAGTTCGACAAACCGTATTATCTCGGACCGATCATCTTAGATGTCAGCAAGCGATTGATGTACGAGTTTCACTACAATTACGTCAAACGAAAATTTGGCGACAAAGCCAAACTACTGTTCACCGACACAGACAGTTGAGTTTACGAGATAGAGACGAAAGACGTCTACCGAGACATATCTCTGGATGTGGCCGAGTGGTTCGACACGAGCAATTATCCCGTCGATCACCCGTCCAACATTCAATCGAATGACAACAAGAAGGTGTTGGGTAAATTTAAGGATGAGAGTGGCGGTAAACAGATCGTCGAATTCATGGGTTTGAGACCCAAACTCTATGTTTATCATCTAGAGGATGATGAAGAGATCAAGAAGTGCAAAGGAGTTAAAGCATGCATGGTGAAGAAAAACATATCTTTCCAAGAGTATAAAGATTGTCTGTTAGGAAGTGGTCCGGTGTATAAGACTATGAAATCGATTTGAAGTGAAAATCACGACTTGTATACCGAAATAGTCAACAAGATTTCGCTGACGGCCGACGATGACAAGAGATTCGTATTAGACGATAAAATAAGCACTTTAGCACTCAGACATTGGACTGCGGAACTAACTATAGACGATATGAATGTGGATGATTGGATTCCAGAAAATCAAGAGGGATTAGACGAATTCAAAATTATAGAAATCGATATTGACATCGAGAAAGTTAGTTTAAAAAGAAAAAGAAAAAAATAGAAAAAAAAATAACATCACTTTTAGTAAATTATAATAAAATAAATAAAAAAATATATACTTATTTATGAATAAGAAAATAAAGATATCTGTAGAAGGTGTCGTCTTACCCAACAAACCTCTATCCAACATCGATCTGATGAATGTGGCAAAAGATTTGAAAATCGAAGATTTTCTAGGAGTGTTTTCCAGAGATGCCTTGCCGAAGAGAAGACCTTGACAATCGGAATGCGGAATTTTAAATCTAGACGATTCATCGGGTGAAGGCACTCACTGGGTGGCGTGGTTCAAGAACGGGAAGAAGAAGAATTATTATTTCGACAGCTTTGGAATCTCGCCGCCGAAAGAAATAAAGAACTATTTCAACAAATCGATGGTTCTTTACAACACGGATCAAGTGAAATCACCAGATCAAGTGTTTTGCGGTCACCTGTGTCTCTACATTCTCAAGAGATGGCCTGAAGGAGATGAATTTCAAGACATTCTCAATGACTTACATTAGAGAGAGATTTTTTTTTTTTTATGGTATATATATAAAAATAAAAAATTATTTTAAAAAAATTTTAATCGAATAAAAAACGAAAAATAAAATAACATAGTTCATTTTTTAATAAACTGCGTTTTGAACACATTTTTTCTAAACAACAACAACAAAAAAAAAAAATCCCACAACAACATGACAGTCGAGAAATTTGGTAGAAGTGACGAGAAAGAAGAGGAAGACGTTCGAAGACGATGATGGTTACGACGTTGCCAACTTGGACGAGCATTATGTTCGGAGATACGAACATCGAGAAGAACCTTTGAACATGAACGATAAGAAGCTCTACAATCTTTCCGAGCCAATAGATCTCGCAGATGCCGCGACTAAAAAATACGTCGACAGGGGGAACGCCAATTTCGAACGAATCCTGCTGGATAATTACGTGGATAAAACCATGACCGAAGATCTCGATCTGAAATCCAAACGTTTGGTGAACGTCGCGAATCCCGTAGATCTCACCGATGCCGCCACCAAGAGATACTCGGACGACTCTCACGCTAGATTCAGCGAACACCTGAGAAATAGATATGTCACAAAAACGATGCACTCAGAATTGAACGCCAGTTCTTACAAGATAACGAACGTGGCCACTCCCACGAATCCCAAGGACGTGGCGACCAAACACTATGTAGATCTGGAACAGAGAAAGTCTGACGGACGTGAAATGAAATCGGATCTGAATGCGGGATTCCACAAGATATTGAATCTGTCGAAGATCGACAACACGGATGTGGACTCAACCGCGGTCAACAAGGGCTACGTGGATTCTTCCGTGTTACAATCGCAAGAATACCTAGAATCACAAGTGGACGATCTCTACCTGAACAAAGAATCTGGTGGAACCATGGAGGATGGCATCAACATGAACGGTCACAATTTATTCGGTCTCGATCACGATCCCGAATTCGATTCCAGCGCGGTAAGCAGGAAGTACGTGGACGACAACTCGGTCTGGAGAAAGGGCGACATCATGGAAGGTAAACTAGACATGGGCGGACACGCGCTCACGAATCTACCGGAACCCGTGCACATGACGGACGCCTGCACCCTGATTTTGGTGGTGGAGAAAGTCAAATATGCCAGACAATTGATCACCGTGTGGGCCAAAGAGTCCGACGCCTTAGAGGAGGGAAAAGGCGAGTGGTCTTTCGGAAATGGAGGTAGCGGATCGAAACACGGTCAGGTTGGATATCCCATGCCGCTGGGAGGTGAAATCCTTCGAATGAGTCTGGCTTCCTCGGATTTGAATAACAGAGCCGTCGTCAATCTCATGGTGAATGGTGTGGAGAGCGATAAGAGATACAGCGTCGAAAATACTGAGAATCAACACGCGAATGTTAGCACGTTCGGCACGCCTCTCAAAGTGAACGCCGGAGACAGGATTAATTTCGTCACGAAAACCAATAATCCCGAATCCACCACTTCCGTGGTGAGTCTACTGATCGAACTGGATCCTTTGAACAAACAGTGAACGCGTGGAAAATAATGAATTAAAAAAAAAAATAAATAATGTGTGATTATTAAAACACAAAAAAAAACTAATGAGATATAGAGAGATGTTCAATCTCTCTATATCTCATTACTTATTTATTTTTTTTTGTTTTTTTGTTTTTAATAATCACACATTACTTTTTATTTTTTTTTGTTTTTTTATTTTTTTCACACACTCGTCTCTCATCGAATGATCGACATTTTATTTCTGTCCGATTCGAATTGTAATTCTCTGTCTGACAGGACCAGGGCGAAGGCTTCAGTTTTTCTCGGCACGTTCCTATCGAATTGCATCTTGATCTGAATGTCTAACACGCTACTCTTGAGTCGTTCACTCTGTTTACTGACGTCGAACATGAACATGGGATACATCGACTTGTATTCGCCGGGAGATATGTTGGGGTTGCTCATCAATTCGTCTAGACCGTGATACTTCTTTCTAAAATCAGCGGCATCGCCATACAGTCTGCAGAAATCGTTCTTGTCGAATGACGTGTTGTAATCAATTGCCGGATATCTCGTGGCGTTCAGAAACACTTGCATGTTTCTCAAATTGCAGTGATCGAACAGCGATGCATTCTTTTCCTGAGACCCGTCCCTATCGGTCTGAAACGCGACCACGATGAAACGCGTTCTCTTGGAAGCGGATTTCACCGTCAATCTCCAATCGAAGTGATTCATGGAGGGAGGAATGCTAGCCATGTCGCACTGTCTCATTCTAAATCCCACAGGTAATTTACTCTTGGATTGTATGATCTTGTAGAGATGCATTTTCTCATCGACCGAAGGCTCCACGTGCGGAACGAACCACGATATCTTGTGTAGAGTTACCTTACCCGCATTGGTCGCGGTGAGTCTCACTATTGCATCGTTGTTTCCTTTTCGAATCAACGTCAGATTGTGTTTGAAACCGTACATGATCTTGTTGTAATCGTCTGCGAATCCGAAGATGTGTTTCAAAGGTATCCTGAACGAAAACGTTCCTTTAGGTCTGGACGTCTTGACGACGTAGTTGAATATCGCGGCAGCGCCTGCACTAGCAGGGCCTACGGTGTCTTTCACCCACAACTGATTAAGTCCTCTGGATTTCGAAAAATCATCAGGATACGTCAAGAGTCCGAACATCGTGGTGGCCTGACCGGGATGAAAAACAGATTCTATCTCTTGTCCGGATAACATGTATTTTATGTTACTGAATAGATGCATGATGCCATTATTGGCAAGAGTGACCGTGTCGTCGTCGGCGTAGTCGCTCCCATCTTCCTTGGTGAGACGTCCCTGCACCACTATGTAACTCTCGCTAGGATGTACGAATAGATCTTGAGTTTCGACATTGATTCTTATTTCTCCCGCATTGTTCAAACTCGTCCCGGTTACCGGTTCGTATTCGTGAAACTCATATTCTTGAATACTTACATCTTTTACTATGCTTTGTGCTATATCTAGTATATTTGTCATTTTAAAGGATTTTTAGGGTTTTTTTTGTTTATTAATTCACTTGCTTTTCTTTATCTAAAAAAATAGTTTTTAATTATTTTTTATTATTATTTATTTTTTTTCTCTCTTATATATATGTGTGTGTAAACAAGAAAATGTCAAAGAGAGTAAATAAAAAAAAAAATTTTTGTGTTCTTCATCAAAACTTCGTCTTCTGTAATTGTTGTTCATAAAACTTTCTGATGATCTCTTCTCCATCCAAAGCTTCGATTTCGTAAGTCACCGGATCGGTGTGAAATATTTTGATGATCACGAAGATTTCCGAGGTCCATCGAGGAGTATAACCCTTTTCGAAGTGCTTCTTATAAGCGTAGATTCTCACTCGATCGCCGACCGCAAATTTCGGCGTTCTAGACTTCTTCCCGATCTTACATCTCTCGGGATATAGATTCGCGTAGACCCGTTTTTCGTTTCGAGGATCGCTAGCTTCCGTGGGAGTCATCTTGATCGATCTGTGTCGCGTGTTGTTGTAATCTTTCACCAGACCATTCAGAGCGTATATGTATTTCTTGGTCGAATTCGCCGTGAAGTATCTGTGCATCTTCTCCTTCATCGTTCGATTCCAACGTTCCACCATGCTGGCTTTCTCTTCGTTTTCGATCGAGTAGAGGTCTACCAATCGACGAACGTCCTTGTTATAGAATTCCTTTCCCTTGTCCACCCACAATTTACTCGGTTTTCGAGAGGACGAGTCGAACACGCTCTTCAGAGCCTCGGCGACGCAAGGTCCTGATTTATTCTTCAAAGCTCTGATCCAACCGTATTTGGAAAACACGTCGATGACCGTCAATAGATATTTGACGCCCTCGTTCCACCTCGAAAACGATCTCATGTCGACCAAGTCGGCAGACCAAATGTCGTCCAGACCCTTCACGAACACCCTTCTCTTTCGAAATTTACGCACTATGGGTTTATGTAACTCCTCGGCCAATTCGCTCGTCAATAATCGTTTCTTCTTCTTCTCTTTTTCAGATGCGCTTTTTTTTTGAACGCCCCATCCGAATCGACGTTTCGCACCGATCAGATTGCCGACCAGCGAACGTTCCATCTTCTCTCTCCTGGTCGGATTCGATATGCTTCTCAATCTCGCCAACATGTTTTTGTCGCAGACGTCGATGCGAGTCTTGGTGTCGGGATGTCCGGCGTAGCACAGATTGTGATCATATGCTGCCGCGTCCACCCTATTCACGGGTTTGCTCCAAGATTTGGGAGTCAGATCGGCGTTGAGTCTCTTGTTCAATTTCGTTCCTGGTCCCGTGAAACTGTGACCAGGCAGATGCATTTCGAAAGGTAGATTGTTGAGCATTTTATTCATGATGCCTTTACCTTTGCTCGCGTTCTTTTGTTTGATGAATCGAGTCTTGATAGAACCACACACGTTGCAAATTCCGCAAAGCATCCGTCTGTCGTTTTTAGTTCGCACTTCTCTAGAATTACTCGTCTCGGTAACTCTCTTACACTTTACGCAATACATTTTTTTTGAAGAGTTATTTAAATTAATTTCGTTTTTTTTTATTTTATATATAAATTTAATATTTTTTTTTTTAAATTCTGTTCTTATTATATATATATATATTTATTTTTTTTTTTTTCAATCGCTGCCCTTGAGTTCTATCATCTTACTGAATTCCTCCCTGGCCTCTTTCCTCCCCTTTTCCATGAGAGAATCCTTCAACTCTTCCTTGATGATCTGACGAGTCTTGATTCTCACGGCTTCTTTCATGGCATCGTATTGTTTTCTCGCTCAATATCGCGAAGTATTCTCCGTCCGATATCCTACCGTCTTTCAATGCCATAGAGATCATTTCGGATATCGTGTCGATCTTGGAGTCGGCCAAGAGGCGAATCTTGTCGGGTTTCCTAGCCTTCAGATATAATTTCCTACTCAAAAAAGTTTCCGACCGTGCTAAACAATCCGGCGGCGAGAGCCACTCCTTCCACGGTCAACACGATCGGAATGCCGACCGCGGTCGACAACAATCCGATGCCGGCAGCGTGTAAACCCATGGAAATCGTGATGAGTGTCGTGTCGATCGCGTTAACGAATTTCACGAAACGCGAATACTTCTTCTTGAGGGAACGACGAGAATCTCTCTCTCGAGTCAGATACGATTGGATTCTACTGATTTGATCGATGCGATACCTCTCTCCTCTTTCTCTTTCTTCTAGCGATGGCGCCATCGGCAAGACGCCGTTCGGCTTCTCGTCCTCGTCGTCCACTAACGTCAGATACAATTTATTTCTGGTTCTCATTTTGTGTTTTTTTTCTTTCTTTTCTAATATTAGATAAAAAAATTTATGTGTGTATTTATTTTTTTTTTATTTTCTACTCTCCCTTATTTTTATATCAACGAAAAACAAAACTTAGACGTATGCTTCGTTCAGCAATAATTTCTTGATGCATCCCTTGTCTTCTAAAGTCAAACTTCTACGCGCCAATTTCAGTTCTTCCGAATCTGTGGGCCTGTCTCGATTCTTACAGAAGACTAATCTCTTCCAAAACGTGATCACATCGTTCAATTTAACGCGTTCGAACGCCGGTTCGAAATACATGACGACCATATCTTCCCTTTCCATCGTCAGACACGAATGATCCTCGTGATCGAAGTCTAGATGATCCCGACATCCGACGCTTCATTCTAACAAGATGGGACGTAGTTGTTCATTCACGCAGATTGCGTATGCTCCCATCAGGATGTTTAAAAGAAACCTCGCTCTAATCATCTGGGAAGCGCTCATGATTTACGTATTTTTTTTATTATTATCTATTCAATTTGATACATTTATTTTTCTAAATAACTATTTATTTATACATTTTTTTTTCTCCCCTATATATATATATTTATATATATATCAATCAAAAACGTGACAGCGATTTCAGAGCTAAAAATCTGCAAGCGAGTTTTTCTCCTCCCATAGGATTCAGTGTTAAAATCGTGTACGAACCGTACTCGATTTTAACACTGAATCCTATGGGATTGAGAATACGAGCTCACCGTTAAAATCGTGTACGGACCGCGGTCCGTACACGATTTAACACTGAAACCCTATGGGATTGAGAATACGAGCTCACCGATCGTTAGAATCGGGAAAAGACGATTATGAGTTCGAACTCTCAAAACGTTTTTTTTGCTCGCAATCTGACGATCACCGTGGGGTTTTGGCGTTAAAATCGCGTGCGGACACGGATCGTCAGAATCGGCAAGATGGTGAGCTCGAACTCTCAAAACGTTTTTCTGCTCGCAATTTCACGCTCCCCATAGGGTTTCAGTGTTAAATCGTGTACGGACGTGGATCGTTAGAATCGACAAAGACGATGAGCTCGAACTCTCAAAACGGTTTTTTGCTCGCAATTTAACACAGGACCCTATGGGGAAAACTCGTCTGCAGATTTCAATCAAAACGGTAAATGAACGTGTACGTAAAACTACGCGCACCTAGGATTCAATTCAGTGTTAAAATAATTCGAGCTCACCACAAAAAACAGTTAAAATCTTTGTACATGTACACAATTTAACACTAAATCCTATGGAAATGTACATGTACGTGTACACGTACATGTACAGGTGAGCTCGTATTCTCAATTATCACCTACTCCCAAAAGACAAATGCTTCTAACGGCTTCTCGGGGTTTAACGTCGACGTTCTTCACCTTTTACCTTTAGAAACAATAGTATTTTCATCAAATGTTTTTTTTATTATTTAACGTCCAAAACGGAGTAAAATTTACCGATTCTTTGACAACGAAAAATACTAACTGATTTCGGCGTTCCCGATCGACAATCGATTAATCGATTAACCACGACAGCCCAAATTTAAGTCAGTTGAATATATTCGTAACTATCTGAGATTATCTGAGTGGTATTAAAATTTTACATAAATTCAGTGATTTGGATACTGATCAATTTGATCCCACTGAAATTAAATTACTTATTAGAGGTTTAAAGCGGGTTAAAGCTCATCAAGTTAAACAAGCTTTACCCATAACTCCAAAAAATACTTCATGATATTTATAGCTTCGTGAATCATAATAATCCTTTAGAAACTTCTCTTTGGTGTTCTTTTTTATTTTTATTTCTTTTAGTAATTAGAAAATCTAATTTAGTGCCAACTTCGGGAAATAAATTTTGATTCAAATAAACAATTTAGTGGTGAAAAACTTGTTGTAGAGGAAAATTTCATTTTAGTTAGAATCAAATGGAGTAAAAGTATTCAATATGGGCAAAAA
Source organism: Pictodentalium vernedei (assembly GCA_031216915.1). Classification (NCBI taxonomy): domain Eukaryota; kingdom Metazoa; phylum Mollusca; class Scaphopoda; order Dentaliida; family Dentaliidae; genus Pictodentalium; species Pictodentalium vernedei. The sequence continues at coordinate 117,542,582 of CM062294.1, read as the reverse complement.
TATTGAAAATTCCGATTTTTGCTATACCTCATTCTAACCTGTGTCCTGTTCAGGCTTATAGAAATATGATCAAATTAGTTCCAGGATCTCATCAAAATCCGGCCTTCATGTATTTTAAGAATAATAAAATATCTCATTGCACATATTTTCAGTTGCAATTTTATTTAAGATTTTTTATTCAGTTTTTAGGGGTAATGGGGGGGGGGGCAACCTTAGCTTTTCAGTCTTCAATTCTTCCAGAGCTAATCCAATTCGTGGCAGATTGGTCAAGTAATGCCTATAAGGAATATTTACATTTTTTCTCTTAATGATAAGTTTAATGTTGCCAGTAAAACGAGAGATCATATTATTTCTTTGAAATTCTAACATCTAACTGGTTTTGTTTTTATTGATCTAGAATAATTTATTGCATTTTCTAAATTTCAGCCGATCAAATCAGAAAAGTCATTATAATATCTGATTCCATTTGCAATAGAGTTGATCATATACTAGGTGCAGAGATCGAGGCATTTCCTGGATACAACATTGCCAAGATTACCTACCTCATTAGTGATTGTTGTGACCAGTTCAAAATGTTTTCTCACGTCATTTCTCATGTTGGAACATATGATGTTGAACGAAAAACAACTGACAGCTTTATTTCTTATTTCAATAATTTAATTATTGTTTCGAATAAGCATTTGCCAGCCAAAATTACTTTGTGATCAATATTACCACGTCCTAAATATTTTTCAACTTTTGGTAGAAAGGTTGTAGATATTAAAGATAAACTGAATAAATTTTGTACAGAAAGAAATATACAATTTGTGAAGTCTTTTAAACCTTTTGTTAAGGCTGGCAAACCAATCTCAGAACTTTTTCCTCCCAACGATGGATTACATCTTTATGAGGAAGGCACCAGGAGACTCCGGAATTTCTTTATTAATGTAATGAATAGATTATTTTAAACTTTCTACTAAGGAGGGATTATGTCTTATTTTACTTTTCATTTCAGATTAGCTGATATCACATTTCCATCGGGACAGTGATTTTTTTTTTGAAGAATTAAGGCTCGAGTTTGCTCCCTTGATCTCCTTTACTATTCTGAAAAGAGTAATGCAAGGCATTTTATTTTATCTATTGACTAAAGTGAATTTTTTGATTTGATTGGTTGATAGATACGTGGTATGAGACCATATTCATTGAAACCCACGATACGTCTGCCCAGCCATTGACCAATTTCCCATACCCATTGGAAACCTCGTTCCGAAATCTACAAATTGTCCATACCCCGTAGAAGACGCGTCATTCCAGTTTTACAGTTTACATGTATTATATTTTAATTTTTTATCTCCAAAATATAGCTCATGACCCCTTATTGGAATGAGCTTGTCGAGTACCCTCCAATGTGGGGTTCATAAGCTATGTTTTTGAGACAAAAAAGAAAAAAAGAAATTCAATAATTTTTTTATACTAGTCATATCGGCATATTTTCACAAAAACTCTTTTGCACAAAAGTTCCACAGAAACCTGTATGGCTCAACAATGGAAGATAAAAGATCTCATGCTCTGTGTGTTCACACATGAAATAGATTGTACTTCTAAAACGGAAAGTCAATAGATAAATTCGTTACCCCGTGTCTGATCACGTGGTACGGGTTTTTACCTACCCGAAGACAGCCGTATCCCATGAGGCCTTCGGCCGAATGGGATACGGCTGGCCTCGGGTAGGTAAAAACCCGTACCACGTGATCAGACACGGGGTAACTAATAATATTTAGCATGTTTCATTTATATACATGTTTCTTTTCTCTTGCTTTTTGGTGGCCGCAGGCGTGGCGGTTTTTAGATTTTGTCAGCTGATTCTTTTCTATTGATTGAGCCGGAGTTTCCATACCTGTTTTGCCAAAGCTCATCTTGGCTGTTTTGCAACAGCCAAGATGTGAATTGAGAAAAGTGTTATGGAGGCTCTTTCTGAGGTTCAGTTAATATACTGAAAGTGAAATTTTCCCTAAAGCCAATTCGTCCCCTGAGTTCCAATGTGTTCTATGTGCCTACTGGCACATCGAACACATTGGAAATCAGGGGACGATTTGTGTTCCTTAGTCTTTGTTTGCTTTGCATGAAACTAGAAGCATGGCATATGTGTATCTATATATGTTTGTGATGTTGATTTGAGTTTGTATTCTGTACTATATTTTTGGTAATGTTTTGTTGATCTGTTCAAGATATTCAATGTATTGGCAATAAAATAAGTTAAATTTTAAAAGTTGATTTGTAATACTACTTTTCAATTCAGGAATATCCACCAGTAGCATGCAAGCTCCAGACAAGCAGGGTTAACATTGATTGAAGACAAGTGCACCCTCGACGTTCAGTAAGCCTTAGTGCACATCCACGGTGCCCCAACGTGGACAATAGGGTTTAAGTGCCTTAACCAATGACACAAATAGTTAACCACAGCGCGGATCGAACCGTGGATCGTTCGGCTTGAACTCCAGTGCCGTAACCACCGCGCCCTGACCGGGAAAAGAAAATACAGAATGTGAAATCTTTTAATGGAGGTTTGTGGAAATATTTCTACATGTCTTCCCAATACTTGAAAATATTAAAACAGTAATAAACGAAACAGGTCCGACACGTTGGTGTATTATTATTGTTTCAAAGAAACAATTTTTCAACGAAAGTAATTCTTCAAAATAAAATTAAATCTTAACCCTTTACCTAACATGAAAAGCAGACGACATGGGCAAAAGAAATTCTCGAATAACTATTTTTTTCATTTTTTGATTCCAAAAGGTTAAGACCACTCATTGGAACGAGCTCGACGAGCTCGTTCCAACGAGGGGTAATAACCTATGTTTTTGAGACAAAAAATAAAAAAATAATGAAAATTAATTGGCGATTTTTGAGAATAGCGCTGGCCTGTTTTTGCCGTTAAAATGGGTAAAGGGTTAACCCCCTGAATATTTTCAAAGTATATTTCGGCAAATATTTTTTTTAAAATCTATTTTTTTTAAAAAGTTATCAAAGTTTAACTAAAGACATCATTGGTCTGTACGTCCATTCAATTTTAAGGAGAGTAATTTGGTTAAATGTACCCATCAGTAGTAGGAGATGTGGAGATCGGGCCACATTGGGAGGACCTAGCGGGGGACCTAGGAAGTGACATCATATCAATTGACCTGGTGGCGCCATGTCTGGTTGTCATGGTAACCCGTGTGAGCGGCCATCTTGTGACGTCATCCCACAGTGATACTTGGTGTGAGTGCGCATGCACAGCGCGTGTTGTTAGGGTGATACGTGTCTCCGTCATCCATTTTGCATGCCATCTTGGTTTCTATGGTAGCACGCGGTTGCTATGAGATCCAAAGGCCTATAACAAGATAGGGGTGTGTTCGGAGGGTATGTTCCTTTGTACAGGAGTAATTTCCCGATTCGTAGAATTACCCAAATAAACCCGACAAGTTGTACTATTCCGAATTCTTTCGGAATTCTCTGCCTCTATGATATATGGAATAGTTTTCATCAACCTGACCGTACTCCAGTAGCGTAGAATAGCCTATCAGTTGGAACAGTTTACCTTATTATTACTATATTTAGCTTTTCTGGTCTGTTCTTGTTAGTTCTGACCCTATTCCGTGTACTCTTGTTGTTTCATTTATCTAGATCATTTATATAGATTATAACTTACCAATCAGATTGCTTGATTTTCCTTAATCTGTATGCAAAGTTATGTCCCCTTATTACAATGAAGTCGTATCTGATTCTCATCACCTCTATATCAAATGGCCATATACCCGGGCACCCCAATTTCTGTACCCATATTTGGAAAATATATGGCCTTCGGCACCCCTTTTTGTCATATGTGCTTATGTGAAAAAGGCACAATGTGACACAATGTGCCCTAGCACAAAGGCACATGCTGGATATCCCGATATGTTCTTATGTGAAAAGGCACAATGTGAGACAATGTGCCCTAGCACATAAGCACATACGGGTATTTGAGGATACCTATGGCCTGGTATTGTATTATTTGAGGATACCTATCGAGGATACCTGCTGGTGAATCCCTCTTTTGTCATATGTGCTTATGTGAAAAGGCACAATGTGCCCTAGCACATAGGCACATGCTGTCTGTGACCCATAACCCCAGCAGGTCACGTGACATGACGTCACTCCCTAGGTCCCCCGCTAGGTCACCCCAATGTGGCCCGATCTCCACATCTCCTACTACTCCCATCTATACTTATTTTCGTAGGAATATATATTGTGATCTGGGCTGGAATATCCAGCAGCAGCATGCAGGAAGGTAATACGCGAAACGTTTTCCTGCTTATATCATTATTCAATTGCCATCATGATATACCTGTAACGAGCGCTTCCATGAAAAGGATATATCAAAGAAAATGATATTTTTGCACAACGGAAAGTGTGGTTTTGTCAAATGATATTTTTTTGTTCGCGCAACCAACAATTTTCCGTCGAACAACTAAAATTTCAAACACACAGCCATGGGGGAGCCCACACCTCCGCGGCCTTCCAACCAATTTCGGGTCAGCAACTATTAGTAGAACAAAAAGCCTCGACATTACCAGGCGCGTAGTCAGGAAGTTTGTTGGGGAAGTGCTGCAATTAACTTAGAGTGAGTATCAAATGAAGATCTCTGGTAGCATCAGGCAAAATATTAGGTGACGTTTTCGATCTAAAATATAAGCATTTTTGCACTGGTGTATGTGAACAAAAATTACTCACAAAATAAATCGATAAAGTTGATAGAAATATTTTTTCCATATTTGTTTTGCATCTGCACCACCATGACAACGTAACTGGGTTCTGTGAAATGCTAAGACACTGTTGATTTTTATACATTTTTTTTTGTAGTCGTGCTAAGGCGTTTCACGGAAACTGCATGTAAACGAGAAATTTATGTTTTAACCCTTTACCCAACGAATTGGCCGCATCCGCCCGCGTAATATGCAAATTCAGCAGTTGAAAAAATATTAATTTTTCAACAAATTTCAACAAAACCATATCATGTGACCCCTCGTTGGAACGAGCTCGTTCCAACGAGGGGTCACATGATATGGTTTTGTTGAAATTTTTTGAAAAATTTAAAAAAATGGTACTTAAAATAATAAATTGTGATATCTTCTGCGTTGGGTAAAGGGTTAAAACAACTTACCCCGATACATCGTACTCTGTGTGGCCAGGCCATTCAGAGTACCATGTTTCCTGGTAAGTGAGTCGCCACTTTGTATTAAAACTTTCAAACCACAAATACGAGATGGTTCCTCTCTCAAAATTCCCATTTTGTGGGGAGGGGCGTTCCCACCTATCGCATCTACCCTGGCTACGCGCCTGAATTGCTTTTAATTTTTTGAAATGGTGTGTTATCGTTTTGTCTTCTATACCTTATCTCTTAAGTCAG